>PVIJ01011447.1:0-17215 GCA_004024925.1 Scalopus aquaticus
CAAATAAACCCGGGGGAATCGGTACCTTTAGGGCCCCCTGGTGCCCATAATAGAGGACCAGCCTGAGTTCGCACATGAAGATTCTCTCAAGGAGCTGTCAACACCAATAATGGGGATATCCACCATGTTAGGGCCCAGGAAAAGGGTAAAATCTCAAGAAACCACCATGGAACCTGTAAGCAAAGGTCTGAATGTGGCTGGGAAGTATAGTTCCCATCAGACTGATAAAGTAAAACCTAGAAGGGAGCAGGCACCTGTAGAGCACAGAAAGAGCCTGCTCCTGTGCCTCTCAGCAGGAAGATGACTACACTGCAGAGAAGATAGTAACTAGGGAACCATCAGGGAGCGGGGAAACATAAGCTCCTGGTAGAGACTTGCCTAAAACAAGGAGGAGGTCGGTACCTTTAGGGCCCCCAGAGTGCCCCTCAAATAGGACCCAGCCTGAATTTGTACGTGAGGTTTCTCTCAGGGAGCTGCAAATACAGGCCTGGGGATTTTCCCCGTGTTAGGACTCAGGAAGAGAGTCCTAACCTCAAGAAATGGAACCTCCTCCTCAACAAATACCGTGGAATCTGTAAGTATAGGTCTGAGTGCAGCTGGAAGTACAGGTCCCATCAGGCTAACAAAACAGAACCAAGAGGGGAGCAGGCACCTATAGAACTCAGCAAAGGGCCAAATCCTAGGCCTCACAGCAGGGGTTGGCACCTATAGCTCACAGCAGGGGGAATATTACACTGTAGAGAAGAGGATAAAATCTAGGGAACCAGCAGGGAACCAGGAAACATGCTTTCAGTAGAGACTCTACTAATAAACGCAAGAGGGGGTCCATACATTTAGGGCCCCCTCATACCCATAATATAGGACCCAGCCTGAGTCCGTACATGTGATTTCTCAGAAAAAGCTGCGAACACCGGTACTGGGGATTTCCCCCATCTTAGGGCCCAGGGAAAGGGTAAAACCTCGAGAAACACCTTGGAATCTGTAAGTATAGGTGTGAGTGCAGCTGGGAAGTACAGATCCCATCAGACTGATAACGTAGAACCTAGAAGGGAGCAGGCCCCTTAGAGCAGAGCAAAGGGCCAGCTTTTATGCCTCTTAGCAGAGGGCCAGTGTCTATAGCTCACAGCAGGGTGCTGGAGCCTATAGGTAACAGGAGGGAGATGATTACACTGCAGAGAAAAGGATAAAAACTAGGGAACCAGCAGGGAGCCACAAAACATAGGCTTGCAGGAGAGACTCTGTCTAGTAGCATGAGTGAGTCCGCACATTTAGGTGCCCAGGATGCCTGTAATTTAGGACCCAGCCTGCTCTGTATATGAAGTTTCTCTCAGGCAGTTAGCAACACAAGGACCAGAGATACCCCCATCTCCTAGGGCTCAGGAAAAGGGTGATACCTTAAGAACCAGGATGGAACCGGCATGCATAAGTCTGAATGCAGCTGGGAAATTCAGTTCTCAACCGGCAGAGAAAGCAGAACCTGAAGGGAGCAGGCTCTGGATAGCACAGGAAAGGGCTGGCTCCTATGGCGCTCATATGGCATCCGTAGGGTATGTTACCTATGGGACCCATAGGGAAGTCGCCTATGGCATCCATAGAGGGTGTTGCCTATGGATCCCATAGGGGGTCGCCTATGGATCCCATAGGGACCGTCACCTATAACATCCACAGGGTCTGGACCCTATAGCATCCATAGGGGGCGTTGCCAATGGGATCCATAAGGGGGCATCGCCTATGGGATCCATGGGGGGAGTCGCCTGTGGATTCCATAGGGTCCATCGTCGCCTATGGGATCCTTAGAGACTCTGCCTAGTAGCATGAGTGAGTCTGCACCTTTTGGGGCCAGGATGCCCGTAATATAGGACCCAGTCTGGACCGAACATTAAGTTTCTCTCAGGCACCTGGCAACACAAGGACCAGCTATACCCTCATCTCCTAGGGCTCAGGAAAAGGGTGATACCTTAAGAAACAGGGTGGAACCGGCATGTGTAAGACTGAATGCAGCTGGAATTACAGCTCTGGTCCAGCAAAGAAAATAGAACCTGAAGGGAGCAGGCTCTGGATAGCACAGGAAAGGGCCGGCCCCTGTGGCTCTCATATGGTATCCATAGGGTCCATCGCCTATGGCATCCATGGGGGCATCGCCTGTGGCATCCATAGGGGGTGTCACCTATGGGATCCATAGGGTCCGTCGCCTATGGGATCCATGGGGGTTGTCGTCTATGGCACCCATAGGGGAGTCGCCTATAGATTCCATAGGGTCCGTTGGCTATGGACCGGCATGTGTAAGTCTGAATGCAGCTGGAATTACAGCTCTCGTCTGGCAAAGAAATCATAACCTGAAGGGAGCAGGCTCTGGATAGCACAGGAAACGCCAGCTCCTGTGGCTCGCATATGGCATCCACAAGGGCGTCACTTATGGGATCCATAGGGACGTTGCCTTTGGCATCCATGGCGGCGGTGCCTATAGCAGCCATAGGGTCCGGACTCTATGTCACCCATAGGTGACAACCATTATGGAATCCATAGGGACATCAACTATGGCATCCATAGGGTTTGGCCCCTATAGGATCCATACTTGGCGGTGCCTACAGCATCCATAGGGGCGGCGCCTATATCTCAGAGCAGGGGACCAGCGCCTATATTCATGGTAGGGAGAGAACTATACTGCAGAGAAGATGATAAATACTGGCTAACTGGCAGGCACCTGGGAAATATCAGCTCCCGGGAGAGACTGCTTAGTAGCAGGAGTGAGTCCACACTTTTAGGGACCCAGAATGACCTAATGCACAACCAAGACTGAGGCCATACATGAAGTTTCATTCTGGGACCTGGGAATACAATGACAGAGATATCCCCCATTCTAGGGCTCAGGAAAAGGGTGTTATCTTAACAACCAGATGGAATCCATATGTATAAGTCTGTACACAGTTGGGAATGACAGTTCTCATCGGGAAGAAAGTAGAACCTGAAGGGAAAGGCCTCTGATAACACAGGACAGGTCCTGCTCCTAGGCATCTCAGCAGGCACCCAGGGTCTATAGCTCACAGCAGGGAGCCGGCACCTATAGCTCAGGACAGGGAGATGATTACACTGTAGAGAAGACGATAAATACTGGCTAACTGGCAGGGAGCCGGGAAATATAGGCTCGCGGCAGAGAATCTGCCAATTAGCAGGAGTGGGTCTGTACCTTTGGGTCCCGCATGAATGTAATATAGGACTTAGCCTGAGCCTGTATGTGAAGTTTCTCAGTTAGCTGGACACAGTAGGACCAGACATACCCCCAAGTCTACGGCTAAAAAAAAGGTGATACGTTACGAACCACCGTGAAACTGGTGTGGATAAGGCTGAATGCAGCTGGTTACTACAGTTCTCATCTGGCAGAGAAAATAGAATCTGAAGGGAGCAGTTTCTGGAGGCGCAACAAGGGGCCGGCTCCCAGGCCTCTCAGCAGGGAGCCTGCACTCATAGCTCACAGCAGGGTGCTGGCGCCTGTAGCTCCCAGGAGGGAGATGATTACACTGCTAGAAGAGGATAAAGACTGGGTAACCAGCAGGGAGCCAGGAAACACAGCCTCCATTCAGAGACTGCCTAAATGCAGGAAGTAATCTACCACTTTAGCGCCCGCATGGTGCCAGGCAAAGAGGACCCAGCCTGAGTGCATATATGAGGTTTCTGAGAGGGAGTTGTGCTAGTGGTACCGGGGTTATCCCCCATCTTAGGGCCCAGAGTAAGGGTGAAACCTCAAGCTACACCATGGAATCCGTAAGTATAGGTCCCAGTACAGCTGAGAAGTACAGAGCCCATCAGGCTGATAATGTAGAACCTAGTAGTGAGCAGGCACCCTGAGAGCAGAGCTATGGGCTGGCTGCTCTGCCTCTCAGCAGGGGCCTGGCGCCTATAACTCACAACAGTGGGCCGGTGCCTGTAGGTCACAGCAGGGTGCAGGTTATACTGAAGAGAGGACCATAAATACTGGCTAACTGGCAGGGAGCAGGGAAATACAGGCTCACGGCAGAGAATCTGCCAGTTAGCAGGAGTGAGTCCGTACCTTTAGGGTCCCATATGCCTGTAATATAGGACCTAGCCTGGGCCTCTAGGTGAAGTTTCTCAGCGGGAAACGGTAGGACCAGACATACCCCCAATTCTAGGGGTCAAAATAGGGTGATACCTTACAAACCACCGAGAAACTGGTATGGTAAGGCTGAATGCAGCTGGTTATTACAGTTCTCATCTGCAAGAGACAGCAGAACCTGAAGGGAACAGTTTCTGAATACCATAACAAGGGGTCGGCTCCTAGGCCTCTCAGCAGGGAGCCTGCACTTATAGCTCACAGCAGGGTGCTGGCGCCTATAGCTCCCAGGAGGGAGATGATTACACTGCTAGAAGAGGATAAAGACTGGGTAACCAGCAGGGAGCTAGAAAACATAGGCTCCATTCAGAGGCTGCCTAAAAGTAGGAAGAGGTCTCCCGGCCTAGGGCCCGCACCATGCTGGGCAAAGAGGACCCAGCCTGAGTGCGTATATGAGGTTTCTCAGAGTGAGTTGTGAAGAGTGGTACCTGGGATACCCCCATCGTAGGGCCCGGGGAAAGGGTCAAACCTCAAGCTACACCATGGAATCTGTAAGTATAAGTCTGAGTGCAGCTGAGAAGTACAGAGCCCATCAGGCTGATAATGTAGAACCTAGTAGTGAGCAGGCACCTTCGAGCAGAGCTGTGGGCTGGCTGCTCTGCGTCTCAGCAGGCGGCCGGTGCCTATGGTTCACAGCAGCGGGCTGGTGCCTATAGCCCACAGCAGGGCCTGGCGCCTATAGTTCACAGCAGGGTGCTGGCACATATAGCTCTCAGCAGCGTGATGGTTATACTGCAGAGAAGATCCTCAATACTGGCTAACTGGCAGGGAGCCGGGAAATATAGGCTTGCGGCAGAGAATCTGCCAGTTAGCAGGATTGAGTCCGTACCTTTAGGGTCCCATATGCCTGTAATATAGGACCTAGCCTGAGCCTGTACGTGAAGTTTCTCAGCTGGAAACAGCCGGACCAGACATACCCCCAATTCTAGGGCTCAAAAAAGGGTCATAGCAGCCTGGACCAAATATTAAGTTTCTCTCAGGCACCTGGTAACAAAAGGACCAGCTATACCCTCATCTACTAGGGCTCAGGAATAAGGGCGATACCTTAAGAACCAGGAGGGAACCGGAATGTGTAAGTCTGAATGTTCCTGGAATTATAGTTCTTGTCCAGTAGAGAAAGCAGAACCTGAAGGGAGCAGGCTCTGGATAGCATAGGAAAGGGTCGGCTCCTGTGGCTTTCATATGTCATTCATGGGGTCCATTGCCTATGGGAACCATAGGGGGCGTCGCCTACGGGATCCATAGGAGGCGTGCCTACCAGGTCCATAGGGTTCGTCACCTATAGCATCCACAGGGTCCGTCGCCTATAGCATCCACAGGTCTGTCACCTATAGCATCCATAGGGTCAGTTGCCTAAGGCATCCATAGGATCCTTCACCTATGGGATGGCTAGGGGCGCCACCAATAGCATTCATAGGGTCCGTTGCCTATGGGATCCATGGCCTATGGGATCCATAGTGGCCGTCGCCTATAGCACCCATAGTGACCGTCACCTATAGCATCCATAGGGGTCGTTGCCTGCATCATCCATACGGTCCATTGCCTATGGGATCCATAGTGTCCGTCACCTAGGGAATCCATAGGGGCATCACCTAAGGGATCCACAGGGGGCGTCACCTATGGCATCCATAGGGTCTGTTGCCTATGGCATCCATAGGGCATCGCCTATGGGATCCTTAGAGACTCTGCCTCGTAGCAGGAGTGAGTGCGCACCTTTGGGGCCCAAGATGCCTGTAATATAGGACCCAGCCTGGATGAACATTTTCTCTCAGGCACCTGGCAACACAAGGACCAGCTATACCCTCATCTCCTAGGGTTCAGGAAAAGGGTGATACCTTAAGAACCAGGATGGAACCGGCATGTGTACGTATGAATGCTGCTGGAATTACAGTTCTGTCCAGTAGAGACAGCATAACCTGAAGGGAGCAGGCTCTGGATAGCACAGGAAAGGGTCGGCTCCTATGGCTCTCATATGGGACCCATAGGGGCATCGACTATGGGATCCATAGGGGCTTCGCCTATGGGATCCATAGGGGCTTCGCCTATAGCATCCACAGGCGTCGGCACCCATGGCATTGATAGGGTCAGTCGCCTATGGGATCCTTAGAAAGTCTGCCTAGTAGCAGGAGTGCGTCCGCACTTTTTGGGGCCCAGGATGCCTGTAATACAGGACCCAGCCTGGACAGAACATTTTCTCTCAGGCATCTAGCAACACAAGGACCAGCTATACCCTCATCTCCTAGGGTTCAGGAAAAGGGTGATACCTTAAGAACCAGGATGGAACCGGCATGTGTACATCTGAATGCAGATGGAATTACAGTTCTCGTCCAGTAGAGAAAGCATAACCTGAAGGGAGCAGGCTCTGGATAGCACAGGAAAGGGTCGGCTCCTATGGCTCTCATATGGGATCCATAGGGGTGTTGCCTATGGGATCCATAGCGGTGTCGCCTATGGACCCACAGGGGGCATCGCCTATAGCATCCATAGGGTCCGTCGCCTATGGGATCCATAGGATCCGTCACCTATAGCATCCATAGAGACTCTGCCTAGTAGCAGGAGTGAGTCACACCTTTTGGGGCCCAGGATGCCTGTAATATAGGACCAAGTCTGGACCGAACATGAAGTTTCTCTCAGTGCGCTGGCCACACAAGGACCAGAGATACCCCCATCTCCTAGGGCTCTGGAAAAGGGTGATAACTTAAGAGCCAGGATGGAATCGGCATGTGTAAGTCTGAATGCAGCTGGAATTACAGTTCTCCTCCGGCAGAGAAATCAGAACCTGAAGGGAGCAGGCTCTGGATAGCACAGAAAAGGGCCAGCTCCTATGGCTCTGATATGGCATCCACCGGGGCGTCGCTTTTGGGATCCATAGTGACGTCGCCTTTGGCATCCATAGGGGCGGTGTCTATAGAACCCATAGGGTCCGGGCCCTATGTCATCCATAGGTGACAACCCTTATTGCATCCATAGGGACATCAACTATGGCATCCATAGGGTTTGGCCCGTATAGGATCCATACTTGGGGTGCCTACAGCATCCAGAGGAGCGGTGCCTATATCTCACAGCAGGGGTCCAGCGCCTATATTCATGCAGGGAGATGACTATACTGCAGAGAAAACGATAAATACTGGCTAACTGGCAGTGAGCTGGGAAATATAGCCTCGCGGCAGAGATTCTGCCAAGTAGCAGGAGTGAGTCCGAACCTTTAGGGGCCCGTATGCCTGTAATATAGGACCTAACCTGAGCCTGTACGTGAAGTTTCTCTCAATTAGCTGGCTACTGGATGACAGAGATACCCACAATTCTAGAGCTCAGAAAAAGGGTGATACCTTATGAACCACCGTGAAGCTGGTATGGATAAGACTGAATGCAGCTGGGAATTACAGTTCTCATCAGGCAGAGAAAGCAGAACCTTGAAGGGAGAATGTTTTGATAGCACAGGAAACTTCCCGCTCCCAGGCATCTCAGTAGGAAGCCAGGGCCTATAGCTCACAGCAGGGGGCCGGTCCTCTAGCTCACAGTAGGGAGATGATTACTCTGCAGAGAATAGGATAAAAACTAGTGAACCAGCAGGGAGCCAGGAATCCCAGGCTCGGCTTGCGGTAGAGACTCTGCCTCATATCAGGAGAGAGTCCGCATCTTTAGGAGCCCAGGATGCCTGTAAAATTTACCTAGCCTGAGTCTGGACAATAATTTTCTCTTAGCTGGCAAGACAAGTATCAGAGATACCTGCATCTTTGGTCTCAGGAAATGGTTGACAGCTAGAACCACCATGTACGCTGTAACTATGTCATGGAGGAGGCTGGAAGTACAGGTACCATTAGGCAAAGTCAAACGTTGAGGCAGTAGTGCCTGAGAGCACAGCAAAGGGCACGCTCCTATGCCTCTCAGTAAGGAGTCTGCATCTATAGGTCATAGCAGGGAACCTGCCCCTATGTCTCCCCGCAGGGGGCCTGCCCCTATAACTCCCGCAGGTTGTGGTTGCCTCTACCATACCGAAGGGGCCGGGTCTAATGCCCACAGCAGGGGTCGGTGCCTGTAACTCACAGCAGGGTGCCTCCTTCTTTAGCTCACATCGTGGAAATCATTACATTGGAGAAAAGCATTAAAAGTCAGGAACCACCCAGCAGCCAGGAAAATAGGGTACATCTGGAGAATACGTGAACAACACAGGAGGAATGCATACCTGTGGGGCCAAACCGGAACCTGAAAGTAGAGGACCTAGCCAGAGTCGGTACATGACATTTCAATTTGTCAGCCAGCAACACTGTTTCAAGGTGAAATTTCCCACCTCTGGGCTCAAGGAATGGTCAAAAATGCAAGAACCAGCACGTAACACATAAGTCCAGGTAGGCATGTAACTGGGAACTACAGATCTGATCAGGTAGTTGAAGGTAGCAGAATCTTGTTGGGTACCTAAATCTGTGGGCACAGCATGTGGCCAGTCTCTAATATTCTTCCATTGGGGGATTCACCAATGGATCCCATAGGGGCCGGCCCCTATGGACACCATAGCAACCGTCCCCTGTGGCATCCATAGGGGGTGTCACCTGTGGGATCCATAGGGACTGCACCTATAGCATCCATGGGGGGGGGTCAGACCCTATGGGATCCATAGGGACCTCACCTATAGTATCCATAGGGGCTGGCGCCTATGGTATCCACGGGGGGTGTCGCCTATAGCATCCATAGGGGTCATTGCCTATGGGATCCATAGGGGCAGTGCCTATGGGACCATAGGGTTTGTAGCCTATAGCATCCACAGGGACCTCCCCTATAGCATCCATAGGGGCCGGACCCTATGGGATCCACGGGGACAGCGCCTATGGCATCAATGGGGGCGGCGCCTGTGGGATCCATAGAGGCCGGGCCCGTGGGATCTATTGGTTCATCAGTCAAGAAAGACAGGTTCTGGAACCTGCTGTGCACACAGGTCCCGGCTTTCGGCTAGGTTCTGTTTGCTTTACCTACCTGATGGGACCTGTAGTTTCCAGGTACATGCTTATCTATACTGATATATTACCTGCTTGTTCTTGAGCTTCACCCTTTTGTTGAGCCCTGAGTTGGGAGATTTCCTGGGCTCTGTGTTGCCAGATGCCTAATCAAAATTTCATAGGCCGACTCTGCCTGGGTCCTAAAATTACCGGCCCCCTATTGTGACCTATAGGTGCGAAACCTGGGCCTATAATGGAACCTGTAAGCATAGTTCAGAGAGCAGCTGGGACCTATAGGTCCATCAGGTAGACAAAGAAAATGTAACCTATAGGGAGCAGGCACCTGTACAGCACAGCACAGCCCCTTGCACATAGCTCTCCGATGAGGTCAGGGCCTATAGCTCATAGCAGGGAGATGATTACAGTGTAGAGCAAGAGGATAAAAAATAGGGAACCAGGAAAATAGGTCCATATAGAGAGCACCTAATAAACACGGGAGGATGTCCAGACCCAGATTAGAGGACCCAGCCATAGTGAGCACATGAAGTTTCTGTCAGGTTTCCGGCCACACAGGCCCAGGCTAAATCCCCCATCTTAGGGATCAGCAAAACAGCGAAATCTCAAGAACCACCATGGAAGCTGTAAGTATAGGTTAGAGTGTCGCTGGGAACTACAGTTCCCATCAGGCAGCCAAAGAAAGCAGGGTGTTCCCAGCTCCCTGAGAGAAACCTCATGGATGGACTCAGTCTGGGTCCTATATTATGAGCATCCTGGGCCCCTAATGGTGCTGACTCCCTCCTGCTACTAGGCAGTCTCCACCTCCAGCCTAAGTTTCCTGGCTCCCTGCTGGCTCCCCAGTTTTCATCCTCTTTACAGTGTAATCATCTCCCTGCTGTGAGTGGTAGGGGCTGACCCCCGCAGTGTGGTATAGTAGCTGGCCCCCTGCTGTGCTCTTGAGGTGCCTGCTCAGAATATAGGACCCAGACTGAGTCCATATATGCGGTTTCTCTCAGGGAGCTGCGAATGCCAGTACCGGGGATTTCCCCATCTTTGGGCCCAGGAAAACGGTGAAACCTCAGAAACCACCACGGAATCTGTAAGTATAGGTCTGAGTGCAACTGGAAGTACAGGTCCCACCAGGCTAATAAAGTTGAACCTAGAAGGGAGCAGGCACCTCAAGAGCACAGCAAAGGGCCAGCGCCTATAGCTCACAGCTGGGTTATGATTATATCAACAATGGTTCTGCCCAGAGGGCTGGAGATTTTTATAAACACCAGTGAAGTGAGCGTGCCAGAAGAAAGGCTGCAAGAGATTGGGATTTCAGTAACCAAAAACTATTACCAAGAGGTTCTGATGTTTATGAAAGTGTTACGATGTTCCCCCAAAAAGTGAGTTTTCAACAAGATACCTGGAGCAAGAACATTTTATGATCACCAGTCTCAAGTGTGACTTCCCTCAACTAAGGCCCTGGAGATTTTAATTGTGTTAGCAAAGTTTTGGATGAAGGAAATATTCTCTGCAGAATCATCAGGCTATGGTACCTTTTTGTAATAATTTTCAATTTGAGCTTTTGGTTTTCTTAACAGAAGCTGGAGGAAAATATGACTTTTCCAGAACTGCCATGAGTACCCACCTCACGGTGATTTTCAAAAGCAGTTACCAGTATAAGGCTTTAATTTCCTCAATAGAGGTATCTGTCAGACAAAAAGCTTTCCACTGATACTATTTTCATGAGAAAATTAATTTGGAAGATTTAGAATATACTGATGAATTATCAGAGCACACACCGGGAATTTTTAAAGGTTTATTTATTTATGCATACAAGCTGGGGTGCAGGCCAGAGGCGTGGGGCGGTGAGAGGTTCACCAGAGACAGAGTGGAGAGCAGAACAGGCAGACTGACTGAAGTACACTGCTGAGGGGAGCAGAGGGTGAGGCAGGAGAGGTCTGCTGCACCATGTGGGAAGCTCCCTGGCCGTAGCTCTGGATAGCTTCATAGTGCTGCACTTAATCCACTGCACCACCAGGGAGGCCCCACACTGCGACTTTTAAGTAATCAGTCCAACAATGGTTTCTCAGAGAACACCATTGAAAACAGTGTGTTAATAGAGGTCATGGACAAAGATTAAAGTCCTTTTAAAAGCTTCAAAAACAAATGCAATGAAGAAATACTGATTTTGATAGTGGAACTGGCCCAAGGCTAATACCTTACTGTGACCAACCGCCTAGTGATCCACAAAAGCAGGAAAACCTGGACTTTGAATAGGAAACATCCTTGCAAAGACCACGATCTTTTCAGGACCACCTACTTCCTGATAACATAATCCTGATTGGTATTTAGATAACTGAGTTATTTTGTTTAGTATAACAAACAATGATACCTGGTTCCTACAGAAAACTCAGTCAGACTTCCTTGAAATTAGTGTGTTTATATAGACATTCAAAAGTGGTGTAAATTAAAAAAAAAAGTGTTATAAATTACCACCCCAAACTAAAATTAAGATTTGTTTTTGGATAGTTTGATTTTACAATCAAAGTTTATTACTGATTGTTGTGAATTAGAAATTTATTTCCCAGGATTGAGGCACATATAACAAATTAGAATTAAATGGTTTAATTCTTGCTAAAACCTAGAAGTAAAAAAAATACCAGAAACATATTTTTATTTTTTTTCCTAGAAAATAAATATTTTATTGATATATTTCTAATTTGTTACGCATGAGAAAAAAAAGGAGTCCTCCTTACGTGTGTAGTCGGTGCCACGGAACCTGCTCGTTTAGGGAAGGAGGTGCTCTCTTGCACGCTCCTAAAGTGATGGGTAGGTGTGCAGATTGTGGGTTTGATACTGGGCAAAAGGGGTTTCAAAATTGGACAAAGGAGTGCCCCAGTTGCTTTTCGGTGACTATGTTGGTTCTGCACCCACGTGCACATTTACAAGACTACTCAGGTTTAGGGAACAACAACATTGGGATTTATTTAACAAACAAGGAAAAAGCAAAGAATTACAGAAGTCAGCATATGGCCGTTTACCTTACTTAAAGCAATGACAAGTCCTTGAAGTCCCAGAAAAGTAACAAAGGTGGCATCTTCCCACCACTGCTGATGTGGAGCTCCTCTTCCAAACAATAGGCCACGTTTCCAAAATGGCATCTTCCTTCTTCTGTGGACGCGCAACAATCAGACTGTAGGCCAAGTTCCAACTCACAAGGATGACACAGAACACAACTGGAGATGCTTCCGGAACTGCCATAGTGTCCCAGCACAGCACCAGGCCAACAACACCGCAACAGCAACTACAACGGCCAGACCACCCCACAGACTGCACTCATGCATTTTAGGAATGCGCCCACTTTGGGCTCTGCCTTCTTCCTTTGGCTGCAGTAAAAACAAAACTGGGAGCAGTTTTCGTCGCTCGGCTACTTACAAAGCCTCCAAAGTTGCTGGTCCCAAAGTCACTGAAGATTCCAAAAATGCTTAATCCATATCCCGGCGGCTCAAAACTTTTGGCGTCTGATTTCCAAACTCTCAATCTTGGCGGCTACATTTTCTGCCGCTGATTCCTCTATTCCTACATCATGACGATTCTACTTCCCCTTCTCCTTCAGTCCCTTTTATTTCTCATCAGACTCTCCACCCCAAACTGCAAACTTAGCATTTTCCCTGGGGCTATTCATTCTCATCAGCAAAGCCCCTCTAGGGGGCAAGACCTCCACCAGACTTTGGACTCAGCCTGGTTACAAAATGTCTCTGATTTGTGGTTACCTGCTAATTTTTTTTCATTTATTATTATTGTTATATTTTTTCCTGATCCCTATATTCCTCCTATAAATGAAACCATCCATGTGTTTACAAAATTATTTTTAACATACACAGTAGTCCTTTTTCTTGTCATTCAATATTTTTTTGAATGAATCCCACTTGGGAGAGCATTAACCCCAGAACTGTAATGCAGGGCAACAAGGAGAAAGGTAAAAAATGACATCCTACAGGGAAAGAATAAGAAAGGATATAAAAAATAGAAATAAAAGGAAAAGGCATGAAAGGAGAAAGGTATGTGGAAATAGAAAATAAGGCCACAGGAAGAAAGGGTTTGAGAAGGGAGATGAAGATATAGAAAGTTACTGTTTACCTTTCTTCCAATTTAGAATGTTTTCTCCAGTTACAAAACATTATTCTACATATATATACCTGGGTAGATGCTGGATACATGTGAACTTTTACCTGAACCTAGTGTGGGTAGACTTTTTAGAAAATATTATTCTTTCATAACTTTTCTACCAACATCTCATCTGTCTTCCCTACTTTTTCCTCTTCACAGGAACTTTGGCACTGATAATTGCAGAGGTAAATGTTGATTTAGCTGTGAAATCATCTTTCCCAAGCCTATTGCTAGTTGCTAACATTGACATGTAAACATGCTAGAAAACATGTGTTTCATGAATTTACATGTATTCAAGGTTTATATTCAACCTCTGCAGGGCCTGACCACAAGCTTCTGAAATGACTGTCATGGCGCTGAAAGTTGGGGGCAGCAAAACTAAGCAGTTCGCACATACCTGGCTTCCCAGTAACCAGCAGGTTGGTTCCAGTGAAGCCAGAAATTTCTTTTATAACTATTCCATCATTCTGATGGAGGAGATATAACTCAAAATAAGATTAGAACTAGACCCACACAGGGAAGTGGGGGTAGAAGGAATCAACATAACCATTAGCACAATCCCTAAGTGCCAGCTCCTAAATTACAAAGCATAAGTAGGAGCCAGACTGCAGTCCAGGGACAAAGATATAGAGATGGAGCCCACTGTAGAATCTCCGGTCTATTTTCTTTCTTTTTTTTCATGGATATATATTTTTTTAATTGTTAGTTTTATTTGTGTCTTTTACATTACTGTATATTCCCCATAGGTTTCCCACCACCAATTCACTGTGCACCCCTCTCCCCCGTTCTGAGCCCCAATCCTACCCCCTCTCTCGCTGATTGTCATTCTTGTATTTGGTTCCCCTGTATTCCTGTTCTAAGTGAGGCCATTCGATATTTTTCTTTTTCCTTTTGGCTTATTTCACTGAGCATGATCCCTTCTAGTTCCATCCATGTTGCTGTGAATTGCATGTGTTTATCTTTTTTGAATGCTGACTAGTATTCCATTTTGTATATGTACCACATTTTCTTGATCCAGTCATCTATTTTTCAAAGCTCTCCTGACTAAAAAGAAAGAAAATGGAGGGATTACACTCCCAGATTTCAAACTATACTACAAAGCCATAATAATTAAAACAGCATGGTACTGGAACCAAAACAGAAGCACAAACCAATGGAATAAAATAGGAAACCCAGAAATAAATCCACATACCTATGGACAACTAATCTTTGACAAAGGAACGAAGAATATACAATGGAACAATGGACCTGCACCATGCAGGCCTCTCAGCAAACCTGCCCCTCAGAGGGGCAGCTCTTTCTGCCTGCTTGTTCAATAAATGATGCTGGGAAAACTGGACTGCTACAAGCAAAAAAAAAGAAGCTAGACTACTACCTCACACCATGCACAAAAACCAACTCAAAATGGATAAAAGACCTGGACGTAAGACCTGAAACCATAAAATTTATAGAAGAAAATATAGGCAAAACTCTACACGACATACATCTCAGCAAAATCTTTAAAGACATCCTAAAAAGCAAAGGAAGTCAAGGAAAGGATAAACAGACGGGACTACATCAAACTAAAAAGCTTCTGTACAGCAAAAGAGACAATAATCAAAACAAACAGACACCCTACTAATTGGGAGAAAATCTTTGCACACAATATAACCGATAAAGGACTGATAACTAAAATCTACAAGGAGCTCACACAACTCAACAAAAACAAAGTCAACAATCCAGTCAAAAAAGGGGCAGAAGAGTTAAAAAGACACTTCTCCAAATGATGGAGGAGATATAACGCAAAATAAGATTAGAAATAGACCCACACAGGAAGTGGGTGTAGAAGAAATCAACATAACCATTGGCACCCGGCTCCTGGGTTGCAGAGCATGGGTAGGCCCTAGACAGCAGTCTCTAGGGCCAAGGATATGGAGATTGAGCCCACTGTAGAATCTCCCGGTCTCTTTTCTAATTCTAACTAGCCAGTGAACAGACAGCCATCCTACAGGATGAGCCCCCTCCCAACTGAAAGAGCGTTATATCAGTACCATCCCGGCAGGAACTTGGGGCAGCCATTTCCCTGCCCACCTGTGCCTATGCAGGTGCTTTCCTTTACCAACTCTGTCTCTCTGCAGGGCAGCAGCCTGCCTGTCTGCTCGTGACCTGCACCATGCAGGCCTCTCAGCAAACCTGCCCCTCAGAGGGGCAGCTCTTTCTGCCTGCTTGTGTCTGTGCAAGTGTCCTATGCTTCGTTGACCCCTTTCCTAATAAACCTGTTCTTTACAACTGAGTCTTTGCCTTGTGGAGAAACTTGTCACGTGCCCTAAGGGAGCTCTGGTGAAACTTTTCCCAGGGTGAACCCAAGGACCTCGCTCCGCTCTCTAATCCATTGACTCTAGAATGACATCACAAAGAAGAAAAGCAAATGGCCAACTGCTATATGAAAAAATGTTCAACATCACTTATAATCAGGGAAATGCAAATCAAAACCACAATGAGATACCACCTCATGCCAGTGAGAATGGCGCACATTAAAAAAACAGGCAACAACAAATGCTGGAAAGGATGTGGAGAAAAAGGAACTCTTCTACACTGCTGGTGGGAATGCAAACTGGCCCAATCACTATGGAAAGCTGTATGGCGTTTCCTCAAACTAATAAACGTGGAGCTACTATATGACCCAGCGATACCACTTTTGGAAATATACCCAAAGGACACAAAAACACTAATTCAAAAGGATACATGCACCCGTATGTTTACTGCAGCACTAATTACAATAGCAAAGGTATGGAAACAACCCAGATGTCCGGTCCCTTTTCTAATTCTAGTTAGCCAGTAAACAGGAACCATCCTCGAAGATGAGCCCCTCCCAACGGAAAGAAGGCTGTATCAGTGCCATCTGTGCAAGAATTCTGGGCAGCCATTTCTCTGCCCACCTGTACCTATGCAGGTGCTTTCCTTTACCAACTCTGTCACTCTGCAGGGCAGCGGCCTGCCTGCCTGCCTGTGACCTGCACCATGCAGGCCTCTCTTAGCAAACCTGCCCCCTCAGAGGGGCAGCTCTTTCTGCCTGCTTGTGTCTATGCAAATGTCCTATACTTCTTTGTCCCTTTTCCTAATAAACCTGTTCTTTATAACTGAGTCTCTGCCTCGTGGAGAAACCTGCCGTGTGCCGCCGAAGGGAGCTCTGGTGAAACCTTTCCCAGAGTGAACCCAAGGACCCCGCTCTGCTCTCAAATCCATTGACTCCAAAAAAAAAAAACGACATCAATTCCATCATGTCTACATGCTAACCCAGATTAAAAAAAAAAAAAAAATGAGGTTGGTCAATGAAAATCTTGCTTCCCTTAGGACATACTCTCTGATGGTCTGGTCAAGGGGATTATAATGAAACGGAAGATGTCAGGCTGACCTGTTAATTAGCGGAAGTTTTGGTGAGGCAAAGCTTCAATGTAGACTGGAAGTTCCAGGGAATAGCTGAAAAGGCTCCAAGACCACCTGACCCAGCTATTCCAGATAACTTCTTAGAAGACTCTTACTCCTATACTTCCTGGGGGCTTTAAGTTGCAAATGGACTTCTACTAAATTGCAAATGTACTCCTGCTAAAAGAATAAATGCCCTGTGACTGAATTGCTCCAGGCTCAGACTTTGGAGAAACGCCTCTGAGTTCACGTTAATAAACTCTTCCCTCCTCTGAGTGCTTTTTGGTTTCCTGACTGGATTTCTGCCGCAATAATAATAGCCAAAAAAGGTGTGTAAAAGACCAGTTTGCATTCCCATCAGCAGTGTAGCATTCCTTTTTCTTCACATCCTCGCCAACATTTGCTGTTCCCTGTTTTTTTTAATACATGCCATTCTTGCTGGTGTAATGTGGTATCTCATTGTGGTTTTTATTTGCATTCAACCACTATGGAACAAGTATGGTGGTTCCTCAAATTGCTAAAAATGGAGCCTCCATATGACCCAGTAATAATGATGGAGGAGATATAGCTTAAAAATAAGGACCCACAC
>PVIJ01011447.1:17315-54719 GCA_004024925.1 Scalopus aquaticus
CCCCCAACTGAAAGAAGGCTATATCAGTGCCATCTGTAAAAGAATTCGGAGCAACCATTTTCTCTGCCCACCTGTGCCTATGCAGGTGCTTTCCTTTACCAACTCTGTCCCTCTGCAGGGCAGCGGCCTGCCTGTCTGCCCGTGACCTGCACCATGCAGCCCTCTCTTAGCAAACCTGCCTCCTCAGAGGGGCAGCCCATTCTGCCCACTTGTGTCTGTACAAATGTCCTATACTTCTTTGTCCCTTTTCCTAATAAACCTGTTCTTTAAATATAACTGAGTCTCTGTCTCATGGAGAACCTGTCACGTGCCGCCGAAGGGAGCTCTGGTGAAACCTTTCCCAGAGTGAACCCAGGACCCCGCTCCGCTCTCAAACTCATCGACTCTAAAAATGACATCAATACCACTTCTGGGAATCTACCCGAAGGACACAAAAACATTAATCCAAAAAGAGACATGCACCCATATGTTTATTGCAGCTTTGTTTACAATAGCTAAAATATGGAAACAACCCAGATGCCCAAAAAAAGATGATTGGATCAAGAAGATGAGGTATATGTATACAATGGAATACTATTCAGCATTCGAAAAAGATAAACATATGCAATTCGCAGCAATATGGATGGAGCTAGAAGGGATTATGCTCAGCGAAATAAGCCAGAAAGAAAGAGAAAAATATCGAATGGTATCACTTATAACCGGAATATAGGCGAACCAAACAAGAAAGAGACATCTAGCAAGGGAGGGGGAGGTAAGGGCTCAAAAAGGGGTAGAAAAAAGCACAAGGGACTATGGTGATGAGAACAGGGCTCAGGAATCCTTACCAAGGACAGTGTGAGACATGTGATGCAGATCTGAACCAGGCCCACACCTGAAGAAGGGCCACCCACTGACCTGAAGAACCGAGAACACCAGTGTTTACTGCAAGTCACTGAATCTCTGAGGTTATCAGAAATTTAAAAACTGAAACTAACACAAACTGAAAAACCACGGTAAGTGAGCACAGCTAACTTTGAGCAATTGTAATATTCCAACAAGATAGCAACTATCAGAGTCTGAATCAGAGGGACCAGACTAATTTGGGTGAAATTCAGGTTATTTTTCAAACTGACAATAAGTGGGAAGATATTTTAATAGTAATAACATACATCACTAAAATAATACACATTGCTGCCTTCACACAAACACAAAAAGTCAATAAAACCTAAGAAACAAAATTCTAAGCTGGGATCCAAAACATTTAGGAATGTTAAACTTCATGTAAAAAAGTGATAGCAAGAATGTTATAGCATCTATAGGTTTTTTTAAACCCACACACACACACGGCAAAGAATTATTGCCCTTGTCTTTTGATATATTTTGAATGTATTTTTAGACATATATTGTCTCATCAGGTACCCACTAGTCACACATGGCTACTGAGCACTTGAAATGTTAACTAGTCTCCAGTGAGAAATGTTATGTGTAATATACACAACAGATTTCAAAAGCTTCATATGAAAAAATAAGTATCTGATAATTTTTATACTAATTAGATGTTGAAATATTTTAGATATAGACACTTTATTAAATTCTTATACAGTTTGTACCATCTTTTTCTTAGAGAGCTTGATTGATACATTAAAGTGAAGTATACTTTTAAAAAACTTTTATTTATATCACATATTTCTTATTAATTTAAGAATGGGGTCATATGAAACACAGATAACACACAGCCTAATCAATATATGGATCCCATATAGCTTTTGTTTATAGCTATAACCATTTCTACTGATTTTCCCTCCATGAGTTCATAGAAGAAAAATTCATATCTTCTAAATGAATGGAGTCACCAGAACCAAGTTTGTGTAAAAGTCCAGAAAGGAACGGTAATTGTTAGCCAATCCAGTATTAAAATTAGATAGTGACCCATATTACTGGGCCTGCCCTATGTAGAATGGTCCAAAGTAAATTCCTGGGTCTACCTCAAAACCAACTTTCCCTTCAACATAAATGAGATTGGGTTGTCTGCTGATCATCTTCATGACTTGAGGATTGTAACAAGTGAAATTTGGTCCCCAGATGCACGAAGGATTTTTTTTTATCCAGGCAACAGGACAAAAGTTGAAGAAGAAATGGTTTCAGTGTTCACTAATGAAGATTTAGGCCAAGAGGCTTGCCAAGGGGCAGTGTTTACAAAAGAAAAGGCAATTAACTTGGGACAGAAAAACAGCTCTGCCATGCACTGTTTATATGATCCTCATTTGTAAAATGGAAACTGCTGACATCCTTGCGGTTTGTTTTTAGGACCAGCATAGATAATGCCCATGACAGTGCTTTATATATACAGACATAAGGCAGTTAGGGACTGCTGTTTACTCTATTTATTTGACCTTTTATTTTTATCGTCATCATCAGCTACTAGTTATTTGATGTTGGATTGCTGTGCAGTGAGAAAGATGTATAATTTAAAAGCTAGGCATATGGGAATAACCGATTAGCATTACACATCACATGTTACCATGCAAAGTACACAAACTATCAGTGTTACCGTGATAGTCTTTGTGGACTTAAAATGGTATTAAATCACAAGTCCATCAGTATGCACACCCTCTTTCTACTTCCCTTTACATCATGCCCCATAAACCCTGTATTCATGTAGAATTAAATGTGCACTTAGAAGGCTATAAGGAGACAGCCTACCACATTTAGGAGAAAAAATGGTTAAGTGCATTTGGTGCTTCAGCTTGGCTATTTGGACAAATGATTTACCACTCTGAATTTCAGTTTCTGTTTCTATCAAGTGGAAGTAGCTACTCTCAAATTTGTTAAGACGATTAAGTGAGAAAATTATTTAATGCACTTGAGCACAAAGCATGGCACACAACAAATGCTCAATAAATACTAGCTATCACAATATAACCAACTAGAAAGAGTTCAAATATGTTCTAATTTGGCTTCTCATTCCTAATCAAAGTACAGCAAGTTCAATGGTGAGTAGCCGAAAATGTTCCTGTCCACACCTTTGTTAAGCTTATGTTCACCTGAATGTTGTCAAAAATCACTCAGTTTTTCAAGAAATGTAGGGACATTTGACTTTTGGTTTGTGGGAGAATTTTTTCCTCTCCTCTCCATGCCTCGTCAACCCCCCCATCAGCTCAACAGTTAGTGCCCAGCGGCAGAGATGGAGAGCTTGGGACAGTTCAGAGTAGCATACCACCACCCCATCCTGCTCAACAGGTAAGGTAACGGTACAGCAATCCTTAAGATTAAGCAGGAGGTAGAGGTTCTCTTCATGTCTCCAAGACAAGGTCCATAGCTTCTGCTTCTCCCACAACATATTCCGTGACATAAGTAGAGTCCTTACTTTTCAACAGGGCTGGTAACAGCACTTCCAGATGTGGTGCCTGGCACATTCCATTATGAGGACATAAACGTCTACTAATTTAGCTCTCTCACTAAATTATACCTGGGCCAATAAAACATGTTTTTACTGTAAAACTCAATGAGCATCTTTGTGGTGCTGTTTTATTAGCATGTTTTGCTATTAACTGAACGGTCAGTGGTTCAAGCCTCTCCAGGAATGATTTTTGTCTCCAGCCAATTTCTTGGTGATGAAAATAATTCTGCAATCATTGCAGGTTGATGGTTGTCTAACACTGTGCAAGTACTAAATGCCACTAACTTGTACATGTTAACGGTGAGTTTTATATCATACGTGTCTTACTATAATAAAAACAAAATTCCAATAGGTGCAACCCTGAGTTGTAACTTTTTCCAACCCTGAGTTCTAACTATTTTTCTTCCTGACATGTATACACTTACCATGTAGTATGCCCTGATATCTGAATATCTGTATCTACATCAGCTTTTTAAAAAAAAAGTCTCGGTCTGAGTGTTCTACTCTGTAACATTTTGGCATCATCCAGGAATATGTGACTCATCCACACCCCTGTTTTGGGTTGCATTAAATATTGGATTAACTGTACAAGCACATAAATCCCTTGTAAGACTCTTTGGCCCTAGCACACATTTACCTAGACTAGATAATTCTTTCCTGTAAAGAGCAGGCTGGGAATGGGATGTATGTCTGTCCTCTCCAAAAGCATTGGGTGGCTTTCTTAATAAGTGGGGAAAAGAGAAAGGGTTTGCGAGAGTTCCTGAGATTCTTCTTTCAGTCAGCATAACTTCCCAGCGGAGGCCTCAGAACTCTCAGGCTTTCTGACAAAGTCAATATTGCTCTGTTATAAAGTAAAGATCATGAAAGGTGTCAGGTCTTTTAAGACCTACCAAGCACAAAAGAGCAAGGGGGGGATTGGGAAGGACTCACAAAAGAGACAATATCTGCCAGAAATCCTTGAGGCAGAAGATGGTGAATATCTCTCACAAAAAGGCGTTAGCAAAAGCCAGAGAAGCTTCATGCTGGTCAAGACTGGGCTTGGTGTGCAAGGAAGTGTGACCTTGCACACCACTGTGGAGGAAACTACCCCCCCACCCCATGCAAGTTTTTTGTCACTTCAGCCAGATTTCAGCTGCTCCTCTTATGCCATGTCTTTCCAGAAAAACGAAGGCTTGAGAAAGATAAACAAGGCTGCGATGACCACTGAAACCAGGGTCAGGGAGAAGATGACCATGAGGAAGACATAAGTGGAGTTAGGGAGAGGTGGGACCAACGGCTGTTCAGATGGGATCATGTTGGTAAGGTTCAGCATGTAGCCCAAACTCCATCCGATGCTGCTGCCCTCCATCTGGAAACAGCGAGGAAAGTTTGTTGTTTCTGGTTGAGAATTAAATGAATTTTCAATGCAATCCCACCCATAACGCTGAACAACCAGGGGGTGAAGAGCACCATGTTCAGTTTGCTAAATGAATTGCTTTTATGTTCTAAACTGGGAATATGGTTGTGGGAAAGGCAGACTAAAAAGGAGAGTTTGAAACCTCATTACCGTGTTCCCAAAATTCAGAAAGGAATGTGGTGAATGCCCAATCTCCTTCCCAGGAGGTTAATTCAAATAGGCCTTTGGAGATCTGCATTCTTTGTTTGTTGTTTGTGTGAATGGAGTGGGCTGGGAAAGGAAGTAAGGGGTGTCAAGAAGCAGGCAAAGGATGAGAGGATAATGATTGGCTCTTTACAGCCCTGTCAGGCCCAGGAGTCTCAGCCATACAAAACCATGACTTCTTTATTATTTAACTAGGGGAGAAACTGGTGAAAATCTCTGCAAGTTGACCGTACTCTATGGAGGATGGAAGAGCACGCATACGCCTGAGAAGGGATTCTTATTAAATAATGAAACATGCTCTGACCCTACATCTTCCTAGGAATGTTTTCAAGTCACCTCAAAGTATTTGGTGAATCGGGCCTCCCTGGTAGCGCAGCGGTTGAGCGCTGCGCTGTGGAGCTGTTGGCAGCAGCGACGCAAGTTCGACGCCCGGCCGGGGAGATTCCCACATAGCGCAGTAGACCTCTCCTGCCTCGCCCGCTGCTCCCCTCAGCAGTGTATTTCTGATCTGCCTGTTCTGCTCCCCACTCTGTCTCTGGTGAGCCCTCTCGCCGCCCCACGCCTCTGGCCTGTACCCCAGCTTGTATGTATAAATAAATAAATCTTAAAAAAAAAAAGTATTCTGTGAATCGTAAATGATTTTGTAAGTGTTTTTATTACATGAGTTGTGTATGGTCATGGCAGAAAAATTAGGAAGTACAAATAATCCTAAAAAGAAAGTAAAAACCATCCCTACTTCACCACTCAGAAGTTCCTGCTGCTATCATTTTGTAACACATCCTTCCAATCTTCTGTGCAGATTTTTTCTTACAAAAAGTGGAATTAAATTGTATGTAGAATCATTTACTTGATATCATAACAATGCCTTGTGAACATCAGTCTGGGTCTCAAGCATTTCTACGCCATCACCACTGGCATGAACTGCCCTATATGTTCAATTTTACTCACTTTATAGTGTATATTTTGAAAGCTCTTAGCACATATTGCCAAAACAATCTCCCCAATGGTTATACCAATTGATATTCCAGCTAATACCATGCAGAAATGCCTCTGTGCTCTAAGCCCTTGTCAGTGCTGGAAATTAATAATTTGTAAAAGGTTGAGTTCCCTTTACAGGGAATTGAGGCCTTATCTGACTGTGTATGTCAAGGAAGGCTCCAGAGTTAGGAGTTATCACCCAGGGTTTAGAAAACCTGTATCATTCATTGGAGTTCAAAGAATATATTATATTGCTGGTAAATGTGATACTGACATATCCTTTGAACAGATAAACAATGGTGGAATGAAAAGAAGACAGGACTATCAAAACAAGAAAAGATTTGTATTTGAGTTAGCAAGGTCAGTGTTGATAAAGAGTGTAATGACACTACCATGCTAAAGGCCCTCTGACTCAAGGGTTTTTGTTTTGCTTAAATCACCATATTTAATAAGCAGGTAAATTATCTTTTACTAAAAGGTAGAGAAACACTGCTGTTTTCCAGTGATGTTTTTCATCAAGCATGAGTTGCCAAGTGTGGTGCAACCCATGTCAATGTTCTCTGGGACGGGATCCCTGCAGGGGTCACTAGGGAAAGCCTGGTGGTGGGGCTGCTTCTTGAAGGCACCAGCCGAGTCTGCCTTTTTAAGCAAAAACCCTCATTCACAGCCACTCATCCCCATCTTCACATGGAACTTTCAGACTGGGCTACCCTAAAGCTACCATCAGCAACGCCTTCACCTCTTATGAGACCCATGATAATCCTTTCCATACTTGTGGAAGGGGCCTTTGGAATGATGTTGAAGTCAGCACACAGAAATACAGCGATATCACTTTAGGATCTATTTTGTTTTTGTTTTTATAAGGAATTAGTAGTCAGTCACTGTTATATGAGCAGAAAGGCAAGGCTGAGAATGCTGGGAGCTCTCCTTAGGATACCCACAGCATCCCCAGGAGGCCTTGAAACAAAGTGCAGCTTGTCTAGAGACAGAGGTAGAACAGGACATGAGGCTGACACTTAAATCAGATGGACTTCTACTTCTTTCCCATCCTGTGCTGTTTTGGTCACCCCCACCCAACCTCCCAACAACTCCATATGTGCCCAAATTACCTGGTTCACAAAATGAATGTTCTTCCAAGTGTCCTCTGTGAAATGAAGATTCTTCAGGAGAACAAAAATGTATGTACCAGCGAAGCAGTATTCACTCAGGTATTTTTCTTTCATGTCACCATACCTGCTCCTCAGCTGGAAATGAAGGAATTATATTTGTACAACAGGCACTCTCTATACTCTCTTTTGAAGTATTATAGCTGATTAAGAGAAGAGGAAGCCCCAGCTCATGTAGGCCTGAGAGCCTGGCCCCAGAGGGCTTTGCAGTTGGTACTGCACTCCTTCACAGGGGGCAGGTTTTCTAGTTTAGGGTCTATAAAGGGAACTTTTCCTCCACAGGGTTCTATATAAATAAATGATCCAGGAAAAAAGCTTTTATGGTCTAGTTGGTTCATTCATTTCATCCTTTGTGAATCTTGAGTTTCGCAATCACACTGGCATACTGAGCTGTGAAAAATCTTGCGAAGGAAGGAGTATGTTAATCTTTGTTTAATCAGAGATTTCTGTATGTCCTGAGCAGAGTCTTAGGTTCAGAGCCTCTATAAGCAACTTAAGGGAACAGTCTAAAGAGCCTTGCCACTCAGTGCAGTCCCTGGGCCAGCAGTATCAGCATCCCCGGGGAGCTCGTTAGTCCTCACCTCAGAAGTGTCAACACAGGTGACCATGTACACACTGAGAAATGCAGCTCTGGACGCAGTTTAGGAAGCATTTGGCTTGGGATGGCTAAAAGTGCCAACATTTCGCCTTCTGTCCCCTGTCCTTACCTAACCTTTTTTTCCCTTTTTTTTTTTTTTTTTTTTTGCATCTGAGTCAGGCAAAGGAGTATTCTTGAATCCTTCATATGCTTGTATTCACCTACTCTGAATGAAGATATTAAGGACTGCCTGCCAACCCTGTCCCTACCTCTCCAAGCTGTTGGAACTATGTGCCCAGACACCCACAGCTTGCTCTGCTACTCTCCTGCCCTCAGTTAGAGACCAACAGGCCAGGACAGCTCTAGCTCAACCCAGCTGCATCTGCTGCCCTATTCCTCAGCAAGAGATAGGCATTCCCTCCTAGACATGCTGGGCAGAGATAGAGTTAGCATTTGTTAAGCAGACATCATTTACTAGGAATTATGCCACATGTTTTATACATATATATATATATATATATATATATATATATATATAGAGAGAGAGAGAGAGAGAGAGAGAGAGAGAGAGAGAGAGAGAGAGAAGAGAGAGAGAGTCTCTGGGCTACCTGCCTACCCACCTTTTGCCTGTATATCTCTCCCCTTTCGAGGAATATCTCATCTTATGTGTCCTTGCTTGCTGGGGTCTGTTTCTCACTTGGATCCTGCCAGCCTCCAGCTCTGGAAGGCTAAGTCCACACCTAACCTGCCTTCTCCTTCTCTGATAGAATTCTTTGATTGTCTCTGTTTGAAACCTGTCTTTTGATCACAGTTCTGGGAATTACTCTTTGATGAACAACTCTACATGTGATATTCTCCTGAGACCCTGATGTAACCACAATTGACTGTGCCTCTCCAGATCCCTGGTCCTTTCTTTTAGTGACTGCGCTCTGCTTTTCCTTTGTGGAAAGATCTCTTCTGCCACTGGATGTAATCTCAATGGACCTGTCGAGGAACCATTTCGGAAAACAAAATTCCAGGAATCCAATTGGACTCAATTTGAAACTGTGGCAACCCCATAGGTGCATAGGTTCTGAATGGCTGGTCTATATCTTGGGACACAGGGCTCAGCAAAACAAACCTATGTTGTAGAAATCATTAACCCATTTCTGAGATGAAAGAACTGAGGCTTGGTGTTGATCAGCAAGTTGGCCAACATCATACATTAACAAGCAGCAGAGCTCATATCTGAACCAGATCGACTTGGCCTAATTTCCTTGTAAACTTCAACATTCCTATCACCTTCCTCCTTGTGAAGAGCTGTACATTGGCTATGCAGTCTAATCTTCTGAGGATTACTTATAGTAGTACCCAATAATATAGAAGCCAAAGAAATCAATCAGGTTCTCAGACTAGAACTCATCATGTTAATACTCACGAACTCAGTAATATGTACCCTTCAAGTGGGGGATGGTCCTGCCGCTTCCTGCTCCCTTACCTGTCTGCCCCTCTCTCCTCTCTCTTTTCCATTCCCAGGGCAGTGGGACAGTACCAGGTTTTCTCTTCCCCACACATTTTCCCTTACCATCCCCCATATGAAGGGATATGGCAAATCTTCAAGAATGGGATACACTTCCCTCCAAAGGCTAAAAGTGCATGAGGTTGAGTGTCCGGACTGTGAGTACACTGAGAATTTTAAAGCATTGTTCTCTTGGGCTAACTAGATCTTGGATGACCAGATTTTCATACTGGAAAGTATTTATGTTTTAGATGCAAAAAGACTTTTACCAGTCCTTCAATTTACCTACCAGAAGACAAGCATGAATGTCCTTTTCACTCATTTTCCCAGTCTCACCAGTTCAGGGACACAAGGATTTGGGTTTCATTTCATTCCCCTGCTAAGACAGCGACAGGCAGCTCAACATAATATGTGTAGAGCATCTAGCCCACATCTTAGAACATAGTATATTCTTAACAATTGTTCATTTTATCTCTGCCAATATCTGGAAGGGATATTCCCAAAGTCAAGATACTATGGAGTAGCAGTCCTTCTTACTGATAAGGTTAGCAGGAAAAGATGGGGCGAGTTACTCCATAACAGGGTAGGTGACAAGACTCTCCTTTCCATGTGGGTGGACAATGAAGTTGGGGAAAACGAACCCAGGGTCATACACACATCTCAACATCGTCTCATCCTGCAAACCTCCCTCCCCCAACACACCCTCCCTCCACCTTCCCAAATGTTGCCCAATTTCAACCAAATGCAGATCGTTCTGAGTTTACTTTCAGGGCCTCTGAGCAATTCCTCCTGTGGCTTATCTCAGCAGATCTACAGACCTGCATATAAGTGTTCCCATGCTAATCTGGTGAAAAAAAGTAGGTGAAGATAAGAAGGGAAAATCTGACAGAATTAATACTCTGAACAAGAAGTCATTCTTTTCAGAGTGGCCTAAATCTGCTTTCTCAGGAGCCATACGCTGCTCGGTCTCAAGTGACCTCACCCCCAAAACCTCATCTTCCTCCACAGACCACCCCCTGCAGCAAAAATGTTTCCTCTAAGTGTTTTGTAAACTGGAAAGTGCTGACGCCTATTTAAGCAGACTCCAAAAAACTCTGAGTACCTCTCCTTCAGGTTCTAACTCAGACAAGATACTTAGGGAGAAGACCAAACCTCCAAGCTCTTGCACAACCTTTTTTCTCCTATGTCAGTGCCAAGGAGAAGAGCAGCCATTTATAATTAATTGCATTTCTTAAGTATTAAAGCACCATTCATTTTTGCAACTGTGTTCACTTAAAACAATGGCTGTGTTGAGCTATCCCTAAATCATCTGTCTTTTTAAATCATAGTAGACCCCCTACCTCCCTTTTCTCTGGAAACATCAATCAGGGATGTATTATCCTGGGCCTGGGTTGGCAGCAGGGAAGCCATGATGGCCTCTCAGTCACCTGAGCAGGAAGCAACTAAAAAAAAAAACCAACTTCCCGACACCCTGGCACCCACCCCCTCACCACCCTTACCAGAACACCAGAGAGCCCAGCCTGATAAAGAGGGACCTATGAAAAAAACAACAACTCCTTCTGCATAACTGAAGATCCTGCGCAGACCCCCTGGGCTAAACAGCCCCTATATAAGTTCCCTCCACTTGACCCAGGGTGTGACTTTGCAGACCTCATTCTAAGGGTCTGTAAACCTCACCCAGGAGCATAATAAAGACTTGCTTTGAGCCATTATGCCTGCCTCCTCTCTTTTTAACCTGTGTCTGTCTTTCAGTAGGTTGGATCATGAATGACTCAGGGCCTCAGACAATAAAAAATTGTGCTTCAAATTGATGATTAATTGTGGTCCGCTCACGTATTCACGTATTCACGTGTTTATCTAGTCTCTGGTTTTTCACGCCATGGTGGATTTATTTGGAACTATTAGGAGCTATTTCTTTGATTGTACTCAGTCTAGAAGCTTTCATCTCTATGCATGTAAAATTTCAGTAAAATATATCCAGTAGTTCAGGAGCTGTGTGTGTTTTATTGAATGCTTATGCCATTCATGCGGTGGCACAGAAAATAGCCGGCACATAAAGTGTTAAGTAGGAGATATATACTTGATTTGGATAATGGAGAAAGCTTACCAAAATGGTGTGGCAGATTCTGTGAATTGTCTGTCTTCCCTGCTAATAAAGCACTGATTTGGCAATGGGGGGAGGGGAGCTAGTGACTATACCCAGGAAGTGGCTCAGGAGGGATCTAAGGCTCTAAGTCAGTCACAGAGTGCTGCACCCTGCTTCCCAGTCAGTCCTGGCAAATGAAATTATAGGAGAAAGACTGGTAGGGAGTCTGGGCTAGCTTTTACTTTCTGCAAAAAGGGAGCCGATGTATGGCTTTACCCTTATTCTGACCTTGATCATGGCTATAATCCCTGAAGTCACATCCCTGAAATAGACATAATGCCAGAACTGAAGAAGAAATGACTGAGATAGAGTCAAGCTGCCTACTGCCAGATTTTGTATTAGGTGAGAAAAATAAGACTTTTTTTGGTTAAGTCATTGTATTGTAAGAGGGTGGTATCAGGAAAGGGGAGTGTCCCAGGTGCCCTGCCCCACCCAAGGGAGGGTGGAGCTGAGCAGGAGAGATAAAAGGCTGGAAAAGGAGAGAGAAAAAGTACTGGAAGAAGGAAGGAAGCAGGATGGCAGCGAGAAGAGGCACAAGGAGCAGAGAGACATATTATAAGAGGGTGGTCCTCAGCAAAGGGGAGTGTCCCAGGACCCCACCTCCACCTCAAGCCAGAGAGATCCAAGATACCTAGCACTACGAATCCCAGAATGCCATCATCCCCCGAAGGAAGGATGCTGAGGACTGAGGGTGGAGTTAAGCAATGGCTTTGGGATTTAAAAACCAGACCTGTGAGCTTGGAGGGGTGATTGCTCGTGGTTGTGGATCACCAGGTTTTCTAGTGTGCCATTAAGATTTCAGCTCAGCAGAACTGGTAGAATGCATTCACCAATTTATTTATCTTTTTCCTTCCCTTTTTGTAAATAAACCCTTTTTATTGATTTTATTGTGTGTGTCTCCAGTTGAGTCTTATAAGTCCCTTTTAAGTGCATGGGTGAGAACCCAGACAGGCACCCCATTTATATCGGGGCTGCCCTGTAACAATATGAGGAAACTGCACTGGCCCAGACTGTTTGAAACAGATGTGGGTTGAGAGACCCGTGGGGAGGTGACAATGGCAATGTTGATCTTGATTTTGATTTTGTTCTTTTACTCCCAGAATTGTCTGGCTGTTCTTGACTCTTTTCTATGGGTCCCTGCCAAAAGGTGTTTTAGACTTATGGCAGGCTTTCAGGCCTTGCTTTGGGCCAATCCCATTTGGGTGGACTTTTGCTCATGAGGTGATGGGTAACTTTGGGTGTTTAATTTAGAGACTATATTCTTTGTCTTTTCTGTATTATTATGCTAATTGTAAAGTTTCTTTTCCACTTAAGGTCTTGTATATTTTGTCCTGATGCAGCGGATGCAGCACCCATTTAGAACTGGCAGGTTTGGGGGTTCTGGGGTGCCCTTCTCTCTGCCCTGTAACAGTATGCCAAGTTTTACTAAGGCGTGCCAGTGAACTCAATCCTGACTGTGCACCACTGGGCTTTTCTAACACATTTGCTGGATCTTGGTCAAATTAACACAACTTCAAGAGCAGACGCATACCCTGCAGGCTGTTGAGGACATAGGACAATGGTGATATCTGCTTCTATTCACTTACCTCTTTCCAAGGCAGAGCACAGAACTGATTCATAATGTTAGTCACCCTAGCCTCAGAGGGGAGTTCTTCTGATGTAAAGTTTAAAAAGTCCATCACATAATAATAAGCTGAAAATGCCTACAAGAGAAAAAATGCAGAATCTTATACTGTATCCAACATGCACAGCAGGGCACTGATTCACTCTCCAGAAGGCATATCCCAAGTGAGAGTGCCTAGTAATTTCTGTTGACTAAATGAATGGACCAAGTAATATTCTAGATCCTAGAGTGGTTTCCTTCCTAAAAGAGGGGTCACTTTGCTGCTGGCTTGCATTTCTGAGCCACCTGGTGGCTAATTTTCTCTATAATAGTGATGGGAGAGTCAAAGAGAAAGATGGAAAAAAGAGGTTACTAAAATTCCATCATTAAAAAGTATGCATTATATATGCATGTTTTAATAAATAAACTGGAAAACTTTATACAAAGGTATTGAGAGTTATCTTTGAATAGCAAAATTATAATTTTTTTGCATTTTATTTGGGCTGTTTGGACCTATTTTCTATAATGTACATGTACTCCTTTCTTTATAGTAAATATTTATTTTAGCTCTAGCAGGAGCAAATTTTTCAGGGCAACTGAAAAATTTTTTAAAATCATTATCATCATACATGAGAATTACAAAAAAAGCTAAAAATGCAAGAGTAGGGCCCACTAGTGGTGCAATAGGTTAAGCACAGCACTATGAAGCAATCCAGAGCCACTGCAGCATGAGTTCGATCCTCGGCCAGGGAGACTCCCACATGGCACAGCAGACTTCTCCTGTCTCGCCCTCTGCTCCCCTCAGTGGTATATTTCGGTCAATCTGCCTGTTCTTCTCCCCACTCTGTCTCTGGTGAATCCGCTCACCAACCCACACCTCTGGCCTACACCTCAGCTTTTATGCATAGACAAATAAATCTTTTAAAAAATAATAATGCAAGAGTAAAAATGAAAATATATGATTAAAATGACCCCAAATTCTATCAATTAGAAACAACTGCTATTAAATATTAGCCTTCTAATTGTTTTTCCTCCATTCTGATAACATACATTCTTTATTATATTTTATACTACCTTACTATTGCCCTTTTTGGCCCTTTTATTATAACATGAGAGTAAAGAGAGAAAATCAGTTGAGCATAGCTGCTAGATGAGGAACTCAAACCCTCACTGTAATACTTTTTCTCTCTCTTGTCCTAAATGGTGTCAGTTTTTAGGGGAAATCATTTTGGAGGTCTTAGGAGCACATTTGTTTATTCAGCAAATACCCTGAGTGTTCTAGGCACTGAGCTGAGTCAAGTCAACTCTGACTACTTAAGGAGCAGGAAGCTTTCCCACAGCTAGAAGTGCTTTGATTTGGGATTGTATTTTGCCTTCTGTAAAATTCCCAAACCAGAAAGAAACTGATATCTAAAACAAGTCAAGCAACATTCCTATGTAATTCTCATGGCCAAAGATATAGGAAGGCAACAATACAAGAGGGCAAACAAACAGGAATTAGTGGGGATGTCTGTATGTCTGTCGGGAGGGGGTTCAATTCTCACTCAGAGAAAAAGAAATATACCCTCTACCAGGCAGGTTCCTACTAAGAGGCCTTATCCTTCAATTCCTGCCAAAATAAGCCTTCCATCAGCTTCTTAAATATTACATTATTACAAAAAAATTCTTGTGCATCTGTAATACATCTCATTTAACAAAAATAAGTAAGTGTGTGTATATTTGTCTTTTTAGATGTGTTCTTTTCTTTTTCATAATTTTTTGGTGTGATTTTCTCCTCCAGATCTAGTTCCATATTAATAACTTATTATAAAGTCTTCCATTCCCCCCCCCGCCCCATTGCTCACATAATCATATACAAATGCACATATATAAAACACTTGGTTTTTAAATGAAATTTTATTTTATTTTTTTAAGGATTTATTTATTTATGCATACAAGCTGGGGTACAGGCCAGAGGCGTGGGGCGGCGAGAGGGTTCACCAGAGACAGAGCAGGGAACAGAATAGGCAGATAGACCGAAGTACACTGCTGAGGGGAGCAGCGGGCAAGGCAGGAGAGGTCTGCTGCGCCATGTGGGAATCTCCCTGGCCGGGCCTGGAACTTCCACAGTGCAGTGTTTAACCGCTGCACCACCCGAGAGGCCCTTTAAATGAAATTTTAAACACATTCTGAATCTGGCTTTTCTTCCTTGACAAACTTTTTTGGAAATCCCTTCTAGTTGGCTGGAGACAATCTAACAGCTACCTGAGAGTCCAGGGTTTCATGTATCAAATTTGCTCAACTACTCCCCACTGGTAGACGTTCTCTTGATTCCAGGATTTTTCCCTATGAGCAAGGCTGCTGTAATAAAGACCTCTATACATTTAGCCTCTGAACTAGTATGCTCATTAATTGCTCTGGGACAGCTGAGCTCCCTAGGAGCTCTGAAAGGCAGACTCTTCGTATCCCTTCAACTCAGAAATTCCAACACTTTCAGTATTATGTGACAGCTGCAAAACAAGATTGTGGAATGACCTTATTCTACAATCTTAACTCAAATCCTGCAAATTTACATGTACCCCTATGTTAGCTGCAACATTGTTTACAGTAGCCAAGACCTGGAAACAACCTAAGTTGTCTATCAACAGATGAATGGACAAAGAAGATGGGAGATACACACACATTGGAATACTACTATTTTGAAAACCAAATTTTGCATTTTGTGACAGTATAAATGGATTTACAGGGTATTATGCTAAGTGAAATAAATCAGATGAACAAAGACAAATACCGTATAATTTCACTCAGGCAGAATATAAAGAAACAAAGCAAACAAATTAACAAATAAAACAAAAACAAACTCTTAGATAAGAAAACAGACTGGTGGTTACAAGAAGGGGAGGGGTTAGGGGATGGGTGAAGTGAGTAAAGGGGCTCAGGTGTATGGTGATGGATGAAAATTAGACTAATGTAGTTTTACATTACTAGATAAAGTAGTTTTTACAGATGCTGAGTTACAATGCTGTACACCTGAAACTTATATGTTATAAGCCAACGTTGCTGCAACAAACATTTAATTTCAAAACACTGCATTTTTAAAAAATGTGGTCAAAAGACATTATCTAATAAAATGTCTTTTAAAAAATATCCTTGCGATTCATTTTTGGAATAGCTGTACTTTCCCCTAGGATCTGGTATGCTTCGCATAATAAAAATTATGAATCTGATTGCATTTTATTTTTCCCTTTGAACACTAGAAAGCTCAGAGCTAAATACTTCCACACACATATACATATGTAAACATAAATTTTTAATGTTTCTTTAATTCTGGTTCCCATTGAATTTAATTTATATCCTTTCCTGTTTATATAAATGATATGATGTGGTCTTTTATAAAAAATTCCTAAATTACCTCATAATTAATTCCCCACACATGTTCTTTCATTCTTTTTGGTATTTCCAATTTGCCTACAAATTGGATTCTTAGCAAGCAAGGCTGTGGGATAGCCAAACTGATAAGAATACTGACAATTTTTAATACTCTATTTACAAACTAAGAAATAGATCATCTGTGCTGAATGCAATTGTGGCAAAAATTCCCTTCCTGCAAATTTTCTGTGGTTTGAGAATGTCCAGGTTGACTGGTCCTGGAAATAATGGGGATGCGACTACTTTTTTGTGTTGCAGGTAGTTAAGCTTCAAGATGCAGGACTTAGCAATGGGAACTCCCTGTATGAATGGTAGCCTAGGGTGATAGTTAGGAGAAAGAACTCACCTTTTTAAGGGACCATCTTGTGATAGGTTATGTTAGCTTTTTGCTATTTGCAGTGATGTGCTAAAGCAGGCTTTTACCTACTCACGGAGCTAATTGCTAAATTATTAGGATTTCTGTAAGCCAACTGATGTCATGTTGATAGCTTAAAATAGGTGATGGTGGGAATATTTATACTATGCTAATTCCAAATGCCACAGGTTGGTCCCTTCAATCCCAGATCGCTGGTTGTTGGACATTTATCACTTCACCGCTGCTTATGGGAGGTAGACATGTTGATCCTTACCACGTATTAAAACCAAATAATCTTTAGACATTAGGGAGAAATTACAGAGGGGGGTCAAAAAAAATATCTGAAACAGATAAAAACTGCCAAGGCAGGAGTAAGTACAATGCTGACCTTAGGGCTATAGTCAGAGAAGAAAGGTCATATTCAGAGAAAGCCAATAAACTAATCTAGGGAGACTGCCAAATTGAGATTCAGAAGGCTGCCAAGAACGATTTCGTAAGGACAAAACAGAAAAGCCTACAGGGGGCGCTCAAGGTTCCTCCACTCTTGCCAGCTCTGCTTCTCCCAACCGTCCCTGGAAGATTCACATTCAAGGGCAAGAAATTCCCACACCCACACCACTAGGAAGGGTTTACTCAAACTTGAAGGCAAGAATTGGGCCATGTTTCCCAGGAGGCAAAGATTTCAGAAATGTTAACAAGTCAACATGCAAGAGTATATTCCTTTTCTTCCACACGTACCTCCTAGCAGTTCCCACAGTTGAATCTTAGTTTAGGGTCTTGGCCCAAAAATGTCTAAGATGAGGAGGCAGTGCCAGCCCAGGTATGGGACATAACAGTGAGGTAAGGTTCTAGTTTATTCTAAATTTGGGTTTGGAACCTATTAATCACAAAGTATAACTCTGCTAGTCATTGTCCTGTAATGTATTTTTCTTGGGAACCCTGCAGGGAGGAAAACTGGTCTGGTCCTGGCTTCAGTGACTGTGAACCCACAGTACCACCCAGTATTGTTTTTCCAGAGACCAAAGGAATGAACAGCTCAGATAGTTCACAAGGGACTAAACAAGAATTTAAACCAGGTATGATCACAACAAAACCTTGCTCTCCTCAAGGAGTTTATCTGTGACAGGATGCCAGGAGACCTCAGGAGAAACTTTCCTGCAAGAGTTCTGGAAGGGAGTTGATCCTCCCTCTTCACTTGTTGATCTGTTTTCTGAAAATGGGAGCAAGTGTGAAGGCAGACAAAAGCCGTTGTGTCTCTGAATGCTATTTTAAGTGATGTGATATATATAGCACATATATATATGGCATAGTCAATAATTGTTACTTGATTGATTGTAGCTAAAATTATTCAATATACTACTAAACTATCATTGCAAGAATGCTAGATCTCCAGTACTTAAATATGAAATTTGAGTAATGAATAGGTCAAGGGGAAACTCTTTTACCTCTGCTCAAATACGTTATCTTATTCTAGAGTAATAGAGAAGGAATTTAGACAGTAGTCCAAATAGTTCCCCAGTTCTTCAAAGTGTAATGAAAATGAAGCTATCTTTCAAGTTTCCTTGGGGTTTTCCATGTTTTTACTTCCTAAATATCTTTATAGCGGAAAACCCACAACTGAGACATATGACTGCTGCTTCTCCTTCCTCTAACACCTGAGAAGCTACCTGAAGCAGACCCTAATCTGTGCCTACGCAATAGTCAGTCCCCCTTCTTCTGGCTTCCAGATTCCTGATCCTACACATTCCTGATCATGAAAGACCCTCCAGTTCTGGGAGATGAACAATGATTGTTCGGATCTAAACCCACCACGGTCACCCATTCTTCTTTATCAAGTTAATTTCACCAAAGCCTGGCCAGTGGTATCTGGAAGAGGCTTGTTGGCACTTGCGCAAAACTGGGGAGAGATGTATGCAAGAGATACCTCCTCCTTTCTTGATTTGACTTTGCTTGTGTAGATATAACTATAGAGCGGTAGCTGCCATCCTAGCAGCACAAGAAGGCTAAGAGGATACTGGGAAAGCTGATCCCAAGTCCTGACATTATTAAGCCAAAGAACTAATCCTGAATTAGATACCTCAAGGTTTGTTGTCATGTGAGAGAAAAATAATTCCTATTACTTAAACACACTGTAGGCATGAATTCTCTAATACACCCAAAGTCATCCTGACCAATGTCTTTATCATTTCTCGAACTTACCCCAAAATGCCCTTGAACATCTGGTAAGAAAGTTCTATTGAAGATGCACTGGGGGTGTAAGCACTTATTCCTGAAGAGCTGCCTTTCAATGTTTGTCTTGCATTGTTCATGGTTTCCAGTGCCATGGATTTCAATGTCGTACACTTTGTTCAAATTTACTTTCTTGGTGCAGGGGCTCTCGAATAAGTCATTTATATCCACTTCCCTCGTATATCCAGGATGAAAGCATGGGTCTCTGAGGGTTCCATTTGTATTCTGAATGGAAAAATCACTTGAAGACATCACATGTGAATGTTTTGGTTATAAAAGCACCAGTATCGCTTCACTTATATGGAGGAATTATACAATTGCCCAGCACTAAGCACTGACTGCAGTATATCCCTGCTTTCCCACCCCCCCTTTTTAAATACACTCTTTGGAAGAATCAGTTTTATATAAGAGGAACTAGAATTGGTATCAGATGTAAATGAACTTTCACTATTTATAGAAAATGAATAGAGTTAAAGCTGGAACCAGAAATTCCATTAGTTTGGAATGTCTCTAAATGCTTAGTGCTCGTCACAGATGTCAGAAGCAGATTTGCAAGGAAAACTGTCAAGGCTCTTACAATTTTGAACTTGAGTTAGTTCTCCAGGAATCAGCCCCCACTGCCACCTCAAGCAAAAAATCAGATGCTCCAAGAGCTAAGAGTATCTTAGATCATTTAAGTCAGGAGTATCAAAATGATTTGTCACCCAAACCCAATAAGCACAAGAAAAGAAAGGGGCTCCTGTGAATCAGAGGAGCAGGTGTTGCTCAGCAGGCCTACTCTCAGGATGGTTGTTTCATGGCTAGTGCTTTTGAGAACCAGAAAGAGGACTTTGGAAGTGAGTAGAGACCTGGCTGTCCTTTCAGTGGAGACAGAGAACAGACAGACACCACATCCTTGCTCTGTGTTTACATGGCACTTGAGTGACTTTGAGCATGTTTAACTTTTCTTCCCTTCAAAATGCAGAAGGAGCCTGGGGACAAGATTGAAAGTGGTGATTGACATGTTCTGTGCTTTTGTCTCCTCTCCAAGTTGTTTCTAGCAACCCTGTTTCTGCGGTTTGTAGGAAATGAAATTTCCTTATAAATTACAACCTCCCCAACACACACACCCCTACAATACTCTAGAATGAATTTTCATTGTCAGCCCCATAAGCATGAGAAGTTGCTTCCCATGAAAGGAGTTGAGTCATGTCTTTGGAGACAGTGTGGTAGACAAAGACTGGAGCAATGTCGGGTAGAGAATGATTCGTGGGAGAGATAGAATCGGAGATGACAACAAGAAATGATACTTGCTTTTTGCAAATTTGAATCTAGGGTGTAACACATTCCAGAAATTATATTATGGAGGCTAAATATATTAATTATTCAGATGTCATCTCAGATGTGGTACTTGTCAAAAACAGAGAGAGCTGTTTTCCAAGCATATCGCACTCAAAGTGCCTGATAAAAGGTGCTGTTTATGTTCATTCTAAATTACTCCAGTACTCCAGTTTGGGCCTTTTCTATTAAATATGCATTGCCTTGGCTGAGTTGAAAATTAAAAAAAAAAAAAAAAGGAATGATTCTTAAGGGTTGACTAGAGACACTTAGATATTCTGCCTGAAAAGGTTTGGGACAGTAATGAACCTCAGACCAATTACTGAAGTAGGATGAGAAAACAGCATGTGAGGGCTGGCAGCCCCAATGTGGGGAGAACAGATCTGGATTGAGTTATACTTGCCTTAACATCGAAGGACAGTTTCTTCAAGAGTGCTTGGTCTTTCCCATAACACAAGAAGCTGTGTGTGTATAAATTATAGGTTTTGCCATAGAGATGAAAGCGAATATGGTCTTCTAGAGGTATTTCAGCAAGCTCGGCATGCACAAAAGTTATTTGTGTAGAGGCTCCCCCAAGGTCTAAGGCTCCATAAGTTGTCTGCATAGTGTTTCCCTTTAGATTCAGGTTGAACCAATTCAATTTCTAAGAGAGAATATAGTCACAAGTGGTAAGAGTACCAGGACACCCCCCTTTTCACACTATTTATTGGACTCAGGGACCTCCTAAGGTAAAGAACAGGGAAATAAGGGTGACACAGAGTTCAGCATAGTTCCTGAGTCTGTATCAATCAACAGCAAGAAATAAGGGGCTCCAAGAACATAATTCAGACTCCAGTAACACACAAGCAGCACAGCCAGTGTTTGCCACCTAGAGGGGTCTATGGCCAGAAGGACTCAAGTTCAAATTCTCATTCATTTTCTAAATAGTCATGTGACTATTGAACAAAATAATTACCTTCTCTGGGCCTCAATTTGGGGATATAAAATGAGAGAGGAAATCATACGGTTGTTTCAAAGGCAAAATCAGGCAGTACAAGAAAAGGGCTTAACAACACAAGACACAGCACTAGGCAAATACTAGCTATTCTTGTTTTTTAATGATAAATTTTTAATTTCCTCTATGCCTTCCCCTAAAGTGAACATACAACACCCTTATTCTCATGCTGTAAAAGCTCTTACAAGAGAATTATATTTTTGGTGACCCTAGGAAATGTGGGAGCAAATTAATTTTCACCCATCATTTGCACTGACTAGTGATCCAAATACTGTCTGAGATAACACCTGGGGAGCCACCCCCATCCATGCTGTGAGATAATCACCTGCGTGAATTTTCCCATCAGATAGTTGATAGTAATCCAGCCAAAGGCACCTTCCTCTTTGCCAGAGATGATGGTGGCGCCCTGGAAGTCAAAGGGGTACTTGTTGAGGCTGTTTATCACTTCATTCATGACCCTGTTTGAAAGCCTTGTATCTCTCATCCTGCACAAAAGAAGAGTTAGGGTTACCAGTTTTATTTTAATGACTATAACTAGCCATTTCAGCAGTGCTTCCAGTCAGTTCTCTTAGGTAGTGAACCATAACACTGGAATAAATAGAGGTAGGGATCATAATGAACTTGTGATGCAATTCTCCCCGGATATAGGCTCTGCAACATCAAGAGCCTCTCATCTTAATGGCTTCCATACCTGAGCAACTGGCCCCCTTTTCCTTAGTTTTCCTCCCCTCCAGCCCACCTTCTCTGAGTGTTATCAGTTGTGTAACATTCTTTAATGAAATTCTTGAATGACTTTTTTTTTTAAAGATTTATTTATTTATGCATACAAGCTGGGGTACAGGCCAGAGGCATGGGGTGGCGAGAGGGTTCACCAGAGACAGAGTGGGGAGCAGAACAGGCAGAACGATGGGAATACACTGCTGAGGGGAGCAGCGGGCGAGGCAGGAGAGGTCTGCTGCGCCATGTGGGAATCTCCCTGGCCGGGCGTCAAACTCTCGTTGCCGCTGCTGACAGTTCCACAGTGCAGCGCTTAACCGCTGCACCACCAGGGAGGCCCCTTGAATGACTTTTATTATCTCCCAGAGAAATTCCAAACTCCCTAGTGTGGCCCACAAGGCACTTTGTGATCTGGACCCTGACTTCTCAGATCCCACTCAGAATCCCGGCTCTACAACTTACCCCATGTGTGATTAGATGAGTTGCTTAACATTTATAAGCCACATGTTTATCTGGTTAATAGTTATTAACAATACCACTTACTTCATAGAGGTGTGATGGTTAATTGAAGCACAGTGCTAAACAAGGTCTCAACGAATACAAGCGGCTATTTTTATTATATGTAGTCCATGTTGTATCTATGCAGAACTATTTACAGTACCCTGAACAAGCCCTGGTCTCTCAAATGTCCCTGCCTTTGCACATCTATTAGAACACAAGCTCCAGGAAGGCAGGGACTTTGTCTTCTTCACTGCTGTATCCCCAGCACTTAGAACAGTGGCTGATACACGACTGGCTTGCAGAATGCATATCTGCTCTGCCAGTAATACCTTTCCCTCACCCTCCAATTCAGCCTTCATGATTCAGTTCATGGATCCCCTTCTCTGGGAAAGACTTTCCATTCTGGACAGGGGCAAGTGTGCTCCCACAGTAGCTCTGATCCCTACACACAGTTATACCTGAGCAATCGCATGCCTGCTGTGGCTCCAAGGCTAACCGGTGTCTCTTCATGCTGGGACTGTGGAATCACACTTCTGGCTCTTTCCATACATTCCTCCAGAGAATGTTCAATTTGATCTAATTTTGTAGCATATCCCGAAATTCCAGGACCTATGAAAAGATATCAAAGCAGGTGAAAATCTTACCAAGCAGTAAAATGTCATATACATGGTCGGCAGTTCTACTCACTCAACATAGACTTGGTAGGACTTATTATTTTCAGACCTCTGGCTGGGTTTGTCCACTGTTCAATAATTTTGCCACCAGGCGGCACAATTTTCACATTCAATTGCATAAACTTCTTAACAGGTTCTCTCAGATTTTAATGAGGATCTTATAACTACTCTACATGGCTATTTTTGATGTTTCTTCCACAAAGTTTAACTTTCCAGAAAGTTTAACAAAGTTTAAATTAACAATGATAATTCTTAGAAGGCCTAAGGATGAAAAGCTAAAATAAGCATAGTGCACATTAGATTTTAATGAAAAGATAAGAATTGCAACTACCTATTTAAAATTTCTGAAGGGGAGTTTCTTCCTTTGTTAGAAGACACAGGAATAGGTTTCCTCCAATCCCCCAGTATTTGTCTCACCAATAGTTTTTCCACTCTGATTCCCTGCCTCCTTAGTAAAATTGTTTTTCCAGTTTTAGAACAAAACTAATTGTTGCTATTGGAGAAGATTAGAGCCAAGAAACATTTCCAAAGCTTTTGAAGCTAATACTTAAGAATGTCAGCACACTTTAAAATAAGCATCTACACTGTCAGAGCTTTAATAGTGAGGATTTACTTAAAGATAATTATCCAAATATGTTAATCCATATCATTTTCAGGTTTTTAAGCAGTCTGTTTACTTACCTATAATGAGGAAATCAATTCTAAATTATGGTCTGTTTTGAGTCAAAAACTCTGGCCTTTCAAGAACAGATGACTTTCAATTCACTTTTTATCTAAATATTTGACTAGAGGAATCTCTTTTGAGAGAGGAAAATTACTGCATTAACTAGGTCACATACACAGGATGAGTTTCACAAGGAAAGTATCTTCCAGGTTTAAAAAAAAAACACTTTAGGGCTTCCATGGTGGCACAACAGGTTAAGTCTCAGCCTATGAAGCTATCCGCAGCCACTGCAGCACAGGTTCAATCCCCAGCTAGGGAGCTGTCCCCCTCAGCAGTGTACTTCAGTAGCTCTGCCTGTTCTGCTCCCCACTCTGTCTCTTGTGAATCCTCTCACCGCTGCCCCCCCACATCTGGCCTACACCCCAGTTCTTGCATGCATGCATGCATGCATGCATGCATAAATAAATAAAACTTTAAAAATAAATTAAAAAACACTTGAAAATGGAAGGCAGTAGATTAAATAAAAGCCAATAAAATGAGGTATTTGAGCTTTAAGAAATGCTCAAGTTGATAGTCAAAGTCAAAGGACATGAGACTGTTGAGCAGAATGACTTGTTCTCTTGGAAACCTCTTGCTTTCTTGACAAACTATGAAAAGTGGGGGCCCTCAAAGCCAGCAAACTAAAAGTCAATGATTTTCTGGGGTCTAAGTTATCTATATCGCTGAAAATAAACAGTGGGCCCCTGGCTCTAAGGACCAAGATAGGTAAAGATCAGAGAGATGATGGTGTAGTGTGGTAACATTTGATGCATGCTGGAGTGTTGGATGGGAGGATACAGAAGCTGAACTGTATACAACTCTAACTTGTTTTATGATCTTAAAAGAAAACAAGCCAGTGTATCTCACTCAGCACCCAGCTGCTGGTGCCTCAGCAGACCTGGGCCTTCTCACAGGGCCTTGCTTTATATCAGGGACCCTCAGCAACCCCCAGGTGAGCACCCCTGACTCCAGGCCTGACCACCTACTCCTCAAGAGAGAACAGAGGTCTGTGTGGTGATCTTGCAGGACCTAGCTACTCACCACAGGCCCCAGCTGCACCAGGAAGTATATCCCACTCAACACTCAGCCACATAGGGCATCCTTCTATATCAGGAATATTCAGCAGCCCTCTGCCCTTCTGGTCACCAGAAACACATCCTGAACTACCACTCCTGGGTGAGGCAAGGTCCCAGCAACTTAGCCTCTAGACACAGCACTGCCCTCAGCCCTCCTAACTCTCCCAGCCACCAGAACAAGACCCAGAAGTGCTTTGGGGGAGGCTCTAGTACCAGCCCAGATCCTACAAGATCCCAGTAGCTGTACCCACCATCAAGTAAATACCCAGAACAGTGAGAAAGAATCACTCAGATACAACAAAAGCCCCAACTACAGCAGAGCAAGCCTAAAGCAAACAATGGAGTAAAGGAAAAAAAATACAAATGGCTTATTTGCCCTCAGGGAAATAACACACCACAGAGAGACAATCAAATTCCAGAATGCAACAACACTGACACAGAAGAATCCTTCTCCCTGCCAGATGAAGAATTCAAAATTGTCATGGTTAAGGAAGTCAAAGAACTCAAACAACACAAACAAAACTCAGAAAAACAAATCAGAGACATACGTGAAGACACAGAAAAGGAAACGGATGCTATGAGAAACGATCAGTGAACAGAAGATCAAGATGAAACTTTAAATAAGAAAATGGAGGAATTTAGGATATAAAAAGATAAAATGGAGAAGTAATGAATTTTGGGAAAAGCCATGGAAATAGAACAAACTATATGAAGGAACAAATCAGTAATTTCAAAGACACAAATACGAAAAGAACCAAGAAAGAAAAGGAAAGAGATACAAAGGAAAAAGAACAAAGAAACACTTTGAGAATTATCTGACACCACGAGGAAAGGAAATATAATAGTCATAAAAATCCCAGAAAAAGAGAGAGACAAGGGAGCTGAAAAGCTATTCTCGGAAAAAGGGAAAAAATATTGTTGAAATTCATACAGAATCACATACACACACACAAAAGCCCCCAAAAGCTAAACCTCTTCTGACTAAAGAGAGGAAGAACAAAGGTATTACATTTCCAGACTTCAAACTATACTACAAAACCATAATAAAATAGTATTGGAACAAAACCAGATACACACAGACCTATGGAATCAAATCGAAGGCCAGAAATAAAACCACACATATATGGTCAATTAATCTTTGACAAAGGAGCAAAGAATACATACTGGAACAAGAAAAGCATTTTCAATAAATGGTTCTGGGAAAACTGGACAGCCACATGCAAAAGAATGAAACTAGATGACTATCTCACATCACACACAAAAATCAACTTAAAATTGATAATAGATTTGAATGTAAGACCTGAAACCATAAAATAGAAGAAAACATAGGTAAAATACTCTATGACATACATTTCAGAAACATCTTTGAGAATTTATATGCAGAAGCAAGGAAAACAAAGGAGAATATAAACAGCTGGGTCTACATTAAACTAAAAAGTTTCTGTACAGAAAAAGACAGCAACCAAAACAAAGAGACACCCTAGTGAGGGGAAGAAAATATTTGCACATCATATAACTGATAAGGGACTGATATCAAAGATCTACAAAGATCTTAAACAATGCAAGAAAAACATAATAAACAACACAATCAAAAAATGGGCAGAAAAGCTAAGAAGGCACTTGTCCAAAGAAGAAATGCAAATGACCAGCAGGCATATGAAAAAATGTTCAACATCACTTTTTATCAAAGAAATGTAAATCAAAATCACAATAAGATGCCACCTCACACCTGTGAGAGTGGTCCACATTAAAAAAACTGGAAACAACAAATGCTGGCGAGGACGTGGAGAAAAAGGAACCTTCCTTACACTGTTGCTGGGAGTGCAAACTGGTCCAGTCACTATGGAAAGCTGTGCGGAGGTTCCTCAAAATACTAAAAATGGATCTACCATATGATTCACCGCATTGATTCCACTCCTACCCTAGGAATCTACCCAAAGAACAGGTTTCTAAAGGAAACCTGCACTCCTATGTTTATTGCATCACTTATTTACAATAAATAAGATATGGAAACAACCTAAATGCCTCCAGACAGATGAATGAATCAAGATGATGTGGTATATATATACACAATGGAGTACTACTCAGTGATCAAAAAGATAAACTCACGCCATTTGCAGCAACATGGATGGAGGTGGGATAATGGTAAGTGAAATAAGTCAGAAGGAAAAAGAGAAATATTGGATGGTATCACTTATATGTGGAATACAGAGAAACCAAACAAAGGATAAGGAAAAAGGAAAAACTTGCAATTGACCATAGATATGAGGCAAAGAGCAGGGGAGTGGGAGGGAGAAGGGTCAAAACAAGACAAAGAGCATAATGGACACTGGTGATGGATCACAAGTGTTAAGGTGGTGGGAGAACTATGGGAACTACAGCTGAGGGGAAAATCAAATACTGTCCAAAAATTAACAATGTAAGAAAAATTTAAAATTTAATTCAAAAAATGTATAAAATTTTAAAAAATAAAGATAGCAAGCTAAGAAAAAGATCAATGTATAATGCAGTGATTCTGAGAAGCAGGAAGCCTTGAGTAAGGAGACCTAGATTCTTGTCCTCATTCTGATGCTACTTACAAGTCACTAGTTTTCCAGGTTTTGCTTCCTTCTCTGTAAACACATTTAAAGAAATACAAGGTGCTAAGAGTATAATTTGACCTCCCATGTCTACAAAGAAGCTTCCAAAATTTTTTTTTCGAGATTAGAGGGCAATGATTATGAGCAGCAATTCTCTGGACCAGCAGCATCAGTATCACCAGGGAACTTGTCCAAAATGCAAATTCTGGGGCTCTACCCCACACCTACTGAATCAGAAACTCTGAGGGTGGGGCCTAGCATCTGTGCTTTAACAAACCCCCTAGATGGTTTAGAAGCAGATTGAAATTTGAGTACCACTGGCTAAGACATTGGTTTGAAATTAGGCAAACATCCATTTGAACCCCAGTTCCAACACTTACTAGTCAAGCAAAATTAAAACAAGTGGCATGATTTTTCAACCTCGGTGCTCTTATGTTTAAAAAATGGAAAAAAAGAAATTAAGAAAATCATCCCATTTACAACTAAAACAAAAAAAAAAGTCAAATTCCTAGGACTAATCTAACCAAGGAGGTGAGTGACCTCTACAAAGAAAATTATAAAACATTGTTAAAAGAAATAGAAGAAGAAACAAAGAAATGGAAAGACATCCCCTGCTCATGGATTGGAAAAATTAACATTATCAAAATGGCCATCCTACTGAAAACAATTTATAGATTCAACACAATCCTGATAACAATATCAATCTTCAAAAAAATTAAACAAATATTGATGAAATTCATATGGAACCACAAAAAAGGAACCCTTAAGCAGCCAAAGCTCTCCTGACTGAAAAGAAGGAAAATGGAGCTATCAAACAACCAGACTTCAAACTCTACTACAAAGCCATAATAATTAAAACAGCATGGTACTGGAACAAAAACAGACATACAGACCAATGGAATTGAATATAAAACCCAGAAATAAAGCCACAACTATATGGACTACTAATCTTTGACAAAGAGCAAAGAATATGCAATTGAACAAGGACAGTTTGTTCAATAAATGGTGCTGGGAAAACTGGACCACCACATGCAAAAGAATGAAACTAGACTACTACCTCACACCATATATAAAAATCAACTCAAAATGGATAAAACATTGAACATAAGATCCAAAATTATAAAATATATAGAAGAAAATACAGACAAAACACTACATGACATACATCTGAATAACATCTTTAAAGACTCATCCCCCAAAGCAAAGAAACTGAAGGAAAACATAAATAGGTGGGACTACATCAAACTAAAAAGCTTCTGTACAGCAAAAGTGATATTAGCCAAAACAAAGAGACATACTGCTGATTGGGAGAAAAGTTTTGCACTCCATACAACTGATAAGGGACAGACGCAAAGATCTACAAAGAACTCACAAGACTCAAAAACAAAAAAAGTAAACAATTCAGTCAAAAAATGGGCAGAAGAGCTAGAAAGACACTTCCCCAAAGCGGAAAAGCAAATGGCCAGCAGGTAAATGAAAAAAATGTTCAATATCCCTTATAATCAGGGAAATACAAATAAAAACCACAATGAGATACCACCTTACACTGAAAATGGCACATATTAAAAAAAAAAAAAAACCTAGCAACAACAAATGTTGGTGAGGATGTGGAGAAAAATGAACTCTCCTACACTGCTGGTAGGAATGCAAACTGGTCCAACCATTATGAAAAGCTGTGTGGAGTGTCCTCAAACTATTAAAAATGGAGCTACCATATGACCCAGCAATTCCACTCCTAAGAAGCTACCTAAAGGACACAAAAACATTAATTCAAAAGAATACCTGCACCCCTATGTTTACTGCAGCACTATTTATAATAGGTAAGATATGGAGACAACCCAAATGTCCAAAAATAGATGCCTGGATCAATAAGATATGATTTATATTCACAATGGAATACTATTCAGTAATCAAAAATATAAACTCATGCCATTCATAGCGACATGGATAAAGCTAGAAGGGATTTATGCTCAGAGAAATAATTTAGAAAGAAAAAGAAAAATATTGGATTGTCTCACTTACATGAGGAAAATAGGGAAACCAAATAAGGGATCAGGAGAGAAAATAATAACAAAAAAAGCCAAAATTAACAGGCAACTATAAATCAGAGACATTCTGCAGTGGAGGGGGAGGGAGATGGATCAAAACACAAGGGAAGAGCACAAAGGACTATGGCAATGGTGCATGGGTAAATTGGTGGTGGGAATTCTATGCAAACTACACTTGAGAGGAGAAAGCAAACATTGTATAAAATGAACAGTGATGTAAAATATATATAAATAAATTATATTTTAAAAAATTAAAAAAAATAAAAAATAAATACAAATGGAAACAATACATCTCAAAAGGAGACTGAAGATCAAATACTGTATTTTCAGTATCCTATTGACGGGCGCTACTAATACTCAATTATTTTTAAATTGGCTTATTCTTCAAGGACTTGACTGTTAAGGACTGATTTCAATACTATTTTTATAAAGATTAAACAGTAATAATGGCTCCACTGTTTCTCACTTGGCTTTTTCTCATATGTTCCACTTGCCATAAACCTTTCATGTTCTCCTGCCCCACTACCTCCTCCTTTTCCTTCTTCAACTTACCTTTAACTCTGCATTCATCTATCTGATGTACCACCCCTGTGTCATTCTCCTTTTCCGCTTGCCACGAATAGATGAACAGACTTGTGTGAGAAGAGCCTGCATCCAGCACAATCCCATACTGAGGGCAAAACAAACCACAGCTTATCAGCATTAAAATATTCCTCTCCATATTCAGCTAAAGACAGTAACAGGGGAAAGTATTTTAATTCAAGTGGAACATGGAGGGGAGGGGTAGGAGGCGACATGCCCAGAGTTGCCTCATCATAGATTTATTATATATAACATGCATACATATATATATATATATATTCCCTTATATTGCCTTACCACCTGGTTAGAATCTAAGAACTTCCAGGGAGAGAAGGAAGCGACCTTTCTGAACCACTGTGAATGGCTGAAAATAGAGCCTATTGAGGTGCTGGGCTTTATTCCACTTTACCACACACCAGGGAGTATCCCTGGGCATGGTGCAGATCTTTGATCCTCTGCAGCCTCCACCGTGTTCTGTTTTGTTACTACACTCACAATGGGGATGCGTGTGGTGATTAGCCTTTGCCCTTATTAAGAAAAGGAGCCGTCTACTTGCTTTGGGCATGGCAAGGAAGCAAGCTGGCCCAACTCCTCTGCAGTTAGGCTTGCAATGAGAGGAAACCAAGAACTGGCTTAGGTAGTTACCTTTATAGGCAGGGAGGCATCCGACTAGGGTCTGAGGGCTTTGGACCCATGTGAAACATCCAGGGTGGAGAAAGAGGCTCAAGGGTTACACAGTAGAGAATTCTGTTGTTCCCTCGCAGGGACCCTGAATTCTTCCTGTCAGAACATGTTCCAACCACAACAGCTTATGATAAAAGCTAAGGAGGCACAGCAAAAAGCAGATTTTTCTGGAATCAGGACATTCTATTATCTGACTTTGTTGACATGAAAGTCACTTTTTCAGTAGAACAAAGGAACCAGCTTGCTTCTATCAGCCTGTTTTTCTAAGGTCTTGCACAGTGAGGTGGTTGATAAATGCAAAACGTTTATTACATTTCATTTGGCAAGAGTTTGAAAAAGGGGTAGAATGTACTTTTAACAGGAAGTGAGGACATTTTGTGTGTACAGAAGTTTATGCTGTTGAATTGTGCCATCTTTCATCTTCCAAACCGGTTTGCAGAATATGAAATTGGTATCACTTGATGCTTGCAGGGCGGATGAAGCTTAATTGTCTGAAAATTCTGTTTACACATCTGGGGAGTTTGCCTGCCTTTGTTATAAACTGTCTGTATATTCACTCATTTTTCATAGTTGCCCCATTTCAGATCTAAAAGTTCATTCCATCTAACCTAAATCTCATTTTATAGATGAGCAACTGTGCCAGACAGCTTAAGGATTTGCCTAATGGGTAGAAATAATTAATGCCCTAACAGTTTCATCTAGACTCCAGGTAGCTACCACCTCTTGTTCTCTTTCACGACAGCTGCACTTCCTATGCATGTTCCAGAGGGCACTCAGACTACGAATACCTGGGCAAATAAACCTCAGAAGTTTGGGAAATGCTGTGTGCTCTCTCCCTCTCCTGGGCTCACAAACCCATGTGGCAGCGAATGCTTGAGAGAAGACTGAGAAGCCCACCTAATGCTGTTTGAGCCAGCATTCCCCAGACACCGTGACAACTGAATTTTGTTCACTCTTCTAAGCAACACTTTGAGAAATGCTGTGCCTTGCCATGCCATCACTCTCATCCAGTGTTTCTCTATAGATCACATTTAATGTTTTTAAAAGCTCGTCTTAATATGTCCTTTACATTAAAGAAAAGGCAAAGATGTAGATGGTGAGGAAAAGACCTAGCAATCCTTTAATATTATTTCAACATCCCTTTGCACTTTAAGAATACTGAAAGTAATCTAGAAAATGAAGGAAAAGGGGAAAAGATAAGGTTCTACCAGCTGTTATTTTATTTCATCCCAGTCTTTTCTAAATGCATGGTGAATTTTATATAGCTATAATTTGACTATTCATATAGATTTGTCCTAAGCTAGTTTTTCATCATGCACGTCCTTTTAGCACTCATAACTGAACTTCATCAGCTGTACTGAGAAGAAAAAAGAAGCAGTAGAAAAGACATTGCTTGAGGACACCAGCTCTTGGTGAAGATCTGAAGATGGGGGTGGCAACAGACATCCCCCCCCTCCCCCCCCAGCTCACAGAGCCTGGAGGCCCCATGGGAGAAGGGCAGGCCCTGCTTTAGAATGGAAATCATTTTATCTATGCAAATGACATAGGCCCAGGCTCTGGGAAGTCTCCCTGGATGTGGAAAGCAAAAGAAAACCTACTTCTTATCCTGGGTCTGCAAAAGTGAGAGGGTTAGCCCTTTCTTCAGAGTCTTCTCATTCAGAAAATACCCATTCTCATGCTGGCCTGCTCTCATGCACATGTAACTTCTTATCCAGAGCCTTTGCTCAGAAAGCGCTTCACCTGAGATTCCAGCCATCTCTGACCTTCTCTGTTTAGATTCCACCCTCCTAGTCTAATAGCACCTGTAGTTTCCTCTAAGGACATCACCACATTGTGTAAATGAATATTTATGTGGCTGCTTGGTTAAGGTCTGTCTTCCCTATTAGACTATAAGCTACCTAAGGAAGGTCTACTTTGCTTACCATGTTTATCTGGCGTTTTTCAAGCTCTATCCTACTATACATAAAACACAAAGGAGGAATTCAACGGACAGTTACTAAATTGAATGAATGTGGTCTTAAATTCCTTTCAGTCTTAAGAGAGATTAAGATTCACAGTCTAATATAAAGTAGTGCTAGTGGGTTGAGTTCTACCACCTTTCCACCTCCTTACCCCCCTCCCCTACCCCCCCAAAACCCCATAAGCTGGGTAACATGGGCAAAACATTGTGATATTTAACTTCTCTTGGTCCCTTCAGACAGGCATTCTTCAGAATCTTTTTAGAAGTTCCTGTAGCTTTAAATAGTAACTTCAGCAACCTCATCAATCTGTCACAGTGAGTCCTTTTGAATATACAAAGCTTATCCTTTTGAATCTGACTCCAGTGTTCTATAAACAAAGCAGGTCTCCATTAGCTAGAGGGATGCTGGCAGGGCCTACAAACAATTAGAGACCATTTTCTTCCTTTTTTTCTTCTTTAATTGGAGTTACTAGACCTTTAATAGAAACCTCAGTTCTGTAGTTAATCTTTATTTTTTAACAGTGGTAAAATACAAAGAACATTAAATTTATCATTTTAACCATTATTAAGTATATAAGTGGCATTAAGTACATTCATATTGTTGGGAAGTTCATCATCACCAACCATTTCTGGTGTTGTTTTTTTAAGCCAGACCATATTAAAATCCTATAGAATAAAAAATGGTCTAATTTCCAGGAGTATTTTAGTTTGAAAATTAGAATGCACCCTTCCAAATTTCCATAAAAAATAAAACCACAAATGCTTATTGAAGTGCAGCACTCTGTGAAACAGCGATGTTAAAAGACAGGCTGTTCCCTTTTCTGCAGATGCTGGAAGTCCTGGGAGGTTCAGCCCAGTGACCCTAACAACTTACCAGGGAAGGGCCTGCCCTGAAGCTCATGTCCCTCACAGCAGTGTTGATAGCTGGTCTCTACTGAGGACTTCTGATGTGCTGGGGATCTGATCATCACCGGTATTATTCCATTTAGTCCTCACAGCCATCCTCCAAGCGTACACCAAGGTACACTTCCATTTTACACATAAGGAAACCGAGGCACAGAAAAGGAATTTATGTGCCCAAAGTCTCGTAGCTAGAAAGTAGCAGATTTGGGACTGAAGTCAAAGCCTTCTGGGTTCCTGAGCCATCATTTCACGGAAGTGGCAACTTCTAATGAAGGCATGTGGTTGAGTACTGGCCTAGTCTTGTGCCTTCAGGAGAACCCCATGGGGCTCTGCACATGCCAGGATGTAGAACATAGGTGCGCAAAGAAATATCTGACAACTCATTAACTGCCCTTGTTCAGTGATGAGCAGGCAATTTAACAAGAGGTAAACTGGGCAAACCTCAAAGCTGCCTGCCCACCCAGAGCTACCAGGACAAAGGCATTTTTCCAGGGGACATTTAGGTAAAGCTAATGATTCGTCAGTTATTAAGAGCTACTTTTTTTTAAAGTGTCTATTATATAACTATAGGGCAGTGGTTCCCAGACTTTAATAGCATGAGAATGCCCCAGGATGCTTATTCATTGTGAAGATTTCTAGGCCCTGCAAGTTGGAGGTTTGAATTAAGAGTAGGTTCTGGAGGTGAGAATGGGGAACCATGATCTCTAGGAAATCCATTCCTGAGGTTGGTCCTGCCTTTCGCACACTCACAAACCCTGCTATCAGGTTGGTTCTTCACATCTAAGGACGGAGCCATTTGATCTGTTCAAGATGCTTGCTCTACTTATTTAATCAGCAAACTTCTATGAGGCAACCATGTAAGTCAGACTCTGTGCATGTTGTAATTTGACATTCATTTTGTGACTAAATGATTATCTTTTCCACTAAACTATAAACTCCACGAGGGTAAGGAACTTTGTTACTCTTGTTCCTTGCCATACCCAGGGCCTAAAACAGAGTATGAATGAGATGCCCACTCCTAAGCCAGGCATACTAAGCTCAGTCCTGAGTCTCCTTTCCTACCACCTTTCTTGCCTCCATACACAATATTCTAGTCATTCTGGACTGCTGACCATTCGCCAGGGACTGCTTGATGGTTCAGTTGTCATTCAACAAATGACATAGCCTTTATCAGGAACACGTCCTACCCCAGCTTCTGGCAAACTCCATAGTATTCCTTAATACTATGGCCCAAAGTTATTTGCTATATGAAGCCTTCATGTGACCAGGCACAATTGGTGGCTACTTTCCCTGGGCGTACATAGTACTGTGTAGCTATTTCTATATTAACATGTCTCTTTTGTACTGAAATTATTCGTACAAATGACTCTATTCCCCCACAAAAATAGGCACAATGGCGCTTCAGATCTGTGTGGTGACCTCACATCTTCTTGAGCCACTTTTTATTCCCTTCCCAGCTGCAACTTCTCATCTCTCTATTTCTGCCCAGGGGCTTCCCTCCCACTTCCTAGGAGGTTTCCATAGAACCCACATAGGCCTTTTGACCCACAGAAGTACCAGGGAGTTGATACCCAGGGAGGCAACCCTTGGCCAATAGGGGATGGTGACTCCAAAGTGCTTTCTCCACAGCTCTTCAGGGGCCCCGTGGATGCAACCCTCAGAGGCTCAACGTGGTTATCCACATTGTATCCATGCTCCCTCCTGCCCTGTTTCCTTGGGATCACTTCCCAAAATAAACATCCTTCATTCAGTTCATTATTAGGAGGTATTGTTTGGGAAAACTAAAATTAAAAGATTATCAGTCTTTTGGTCAGATAACTTGGGTTGTAGTTTTAGCTTCACCTTCACCTTGGGCAAGAGAACCAAAAGCTCTTATTCTTTACCTACAGAATGAAGATAATCCTTCCTCACAGCACTCCTGGAAAGAATAAATGTAAATGATGTATAAACTGCAAAGCACTATAGTAAGTAATGATATCACTGTACTTTGGAGAAATTCCTTTACTAGTCAACATTCATTTACTAGTCAACATAAAAGAGAATTCCTCAGAACTTGATCCTCACCCTCTTCTCTTCTTACTTTTACCCTCTTCCTATGTCATCATGGATTTCTAAGGTTTCAATATATCGGTGACACCAGAGACCTATCTTTGGTCCAGATCTGCGCTATGCAGTAATGTAGCCACTAGCCACATGCAGTTATTAAGCACTTGAAATGTGATTGGCCTGAATTAAGATGTGTTTTAAGTTAAAAACTACACTGGGGGCCTCTCTGATGGCGCAATGGGTTAAGCACAGCTATCCAGAGCACCCCTGCAACACAAGTTCGATCCCTGGCCAGGGAGATTCCCACATGGCGCAGCAGACCTCTCCTGTCTCCCCTATGGCTCCCCTCAGCAGTTTACTTCAGTCAATCTGCCTGTTCTGCTCCCCACTCTGTCTCTGGTGAATCCTCTCACCCCCCACACCTCTGGCCTACACCCCAGCTTGTATGCATAAATAAATAAGGCTTTAAAAAAAAGTATTGGAATTTGAAGTAGTTTGAAAAAAAGAATGTAAAATATCTCTTTAAAAATTATTTTGATAAAATGTTGAAAAGATATTAGAATATATTGGATTATGTAATATATATTAAAATTAATTTGACCTCTTTCCTTCTAATTTTCAACGTGGCTAATTTTCCTTCTAATTTTAAAATGTAGCTGACATATTTCTATTGCACAGTGAAGTTCTGCACCTCTCTTTTCTGTTGTCTAGGTCTGATCATTTGATTGCTTTTTTGACATTGCCTCTTAAATAGCCAAAACCTCAAAATATCCTTCAAGCAATCAAAGAGCTCAATGACACAGCTGTGGATCAAAAAGTTATGACATATGTACACAAAAGAATAATATGCAGGTATTTAAGGGAAAAAAAAAAAGATGAACTCTTGCCATTGGTGACAACATGGATAGAACTGGAGGGGATTATGCTAAGTAAGTAAATCAGAAAGAGAAAGACAAGTACCAGATGATTTCACCACCATGTGGAGTATATAGAAACAAAACAGAAAGTCAGATAAAACCAACCCAAACAACCTCTATAAATCTGACTGTCAAATTGAGGCTACCAGAAGGGGAGGAGCCCAATGCACTATGGGGAGGGACTATGGTGTGCTGGTAGCGAGATGCATCTGAGGAGATGTGAACCTATATAATATAGACCTCTTCAGTGTTGTAAACTAATGTTACTTTAAAAATTTCTTCAAATGGGCCTCCCTGGTGGCTCAACAGGTTAAGCGCAGCGATGCTGTGGAGCTGTCTGCGGCTGTTGCAGCGCAAGTTCGATGCCCTGCCAGGGAGATTCCCACATGGTGCTGCAGACCTCTCCTGCCTTGCCCACTGTTCCCCTCAGCAGTGTATTTCAGTCAATCTGCCTGTTCTGCCCCCAACTCTGTCTCTGGTGAATCCTCTCACCACCCCACACCTCTGGCCTGTACCCCAGCTTGTATGCAAAAATAAATAAATCTTTTTTAAAAATTCAAATATTTGGAACAAAAACAGACAGAAAGACCAATGGAACCAAATAGAATACCCAGAATTAAAGCCACATATCTATGAACAACTAATCTTTGACAAAGGAGCAAAGAAAATGCAGTGGAACAAGGACAGTCTATTCAATAAATGGTGCTGGGAAAACTGGACAGCCACATGCAAAAAAATGAAGCTAGACTACTACCTCACACCCT
>PVIJ01011448.1:0-54635 GCA_004024925.1 Scalopus aquaticus
ACTGGTCTATTATTTTGAGTAGTTTTTCTATGGAGTTTTTAGGGTTTTGTATATATATTATCATATCGTCTGCAAATAGAGACAGTTTAATTTCTTCCTTTCCTATTTGGATCCCTTGAATGTCTTTCTCTTGTCTAATTGCTCTGGCTAGGACTTCCAGTATTATATTGAAAAGTAATGGTGAGAGTGGACATCCTTGACTTGTTCCTGATCTTAGGGGAAAGGCCTTCAGCTTCTCACCGTTGAGTATAATATTGGCCGTGGGTTTGTCGTATATAGCTTTTATTATGTTGAGGTATGTTCCTTCTATCTCAAGGATTTCAAGGGCTTTTATCATAAATGGGTGTTGTACTTTGTCAAATGCTTTCTCAGTATCAATTGATATGATCATATGGTCTTTTTCTTTTTATTGATGTGTTGGATTATATTGATTGATTTTCGGATGTTGAACCATCCTTGTGTCCCTGGAATAAATCCCACTTGGTCGTGGTGTATTATCTTCTGGATGCATTGTTGGATCCTGTTGGCCAAGATTCATAGAATGTGTTTGGTAGTACTCCTTCCTTCTCGATTTTTTGAAAGAGTTTGTGTAATATAGGGACTATTTCGTTTTTGAATGTTTGGTAGAATTCATTTGTGAAACTGTCTGGTCCTGGGCTTTTGTTTTTGGGGAGGTTTTTAATTACTGTTTCAATTTCACTACTTGTGATTGGTCTGTTTAGGTGTTCTGTATCTTCTTCGTCTAGTTTTGGGTGATTGTATAGTTTTAGGAATTTGTCCATATCCTCTAGGTTGTTATACTTGTTTACGTATAGCTGTTTATAGTAATCTCTGATTTTTTAATTTTCGCTGTGTCCATTGTGATTTTCTCCTTTTTCATTTATGATCCTATTTATTTGTGTTTTCTCTCATTTTTTCTTTGTAAGCCTGGCTAGTGGTTTGTCTATTTTGTTTATTTTTTTCAAAGAACCACCTTTTGGTTTCGTTGATCTTCTCGGTTTTTTTTTTTTATTTCCATTTCATTTAGTTCTGCTTTGATTTTTATTATTTCCTTTCTTAAACTGTCTTTTGGATTTTTTTATTGTTCATTTTCTAGTTCTTTGAGATGTGAGATTAAATTGTTTCTTTGGGTTTTTTCTTGTTTCTTGATGTGCGCTTGTAATGCTATATATTTTCCTCTTATTACTGCTTTTGCTGTGTCCCAGATGTTCTGGAAAGTTTTGTCCTTGTTGTTTTTCAGTTCTAGATATTTTTTAATTTTTTCTTTGATCTCTTCATTGATCCATTGGTTTTCCAGTAATGTGGGTTTCAGTCTCCATGAGGTAAGGAGGTTTCTTTTTTCCTTTTTATGATTTATTTCCAGTTTGACTCCTTTATTTTCAGAGAAGAAGCCTGGTACGATTTTGATCTTAGTGTGTTTGTTGAGGTTTGTTTTGTGGCCTAATATGTGATCAATCCTTGAGTATGTTCCGTGCACACTTGAGAAAAATGTGTATTCAACTTTTCGGGGGTGAAGTGATCGATAGATATCTGTTAATCCCATGTGGTCTAGGTCCTTATTTAGAGCTTTAATGTCCTTGGTTACTCATGGAGCTTCCATATGACCCAGCAATCCCACTTTTGTAATTTACCCAAAGGACACAAAAACACTAATCCGAAAGGATACATGCACCCATATGTTCATTGCGGCACTGTTCACAATAGCAAAGGTACAGAAGCAACCCAGATGTCCAAAAATAGATGATTGGATCAAGAAGATGTGGTACATATACACAATGGAATACTATTCAGCATTCAAAGAAGATAAACACATGCAATTTGCAGCGACGTGGATGGAATTAGAAGGGATCATACTCAGTGAAATAAGCCAGAAAGAGAAAAATATCGAATGGTTTCACTTTTAACAGAACTATAGGGAAACCAAATAGGAGAGAGACAGTCAGTGGGGGGGTGGGGGGGGAGCCTGGGGGAGGGAAGGAAAAGGGCACAAAATGGAATAGAAAAGAACACAAGGGACCATGGAGATGGATCATGGGTGAATTGGTGGTGGGCTACCCAAGAGGAATACACAATGTAAAAGAAATAAATAACAATAAAAATATATATTAAAAAAAATGTCCTTGGTTACTTTTTGTCTTCTTGATCTGTCCAATAGAAAAAGTGGGGTGTTGAAGTCTCCTACTATGTATGTATTTTCTTTAATGTCTGTTTTCAGGGATGATAATAATTGCCTGATATATTTTGGTGCTCCTTCATTTGGGGAGTATATGTTGATGATTGTTATATCCTCTTGTTTTATTGTCCCCTTTATCATGATGTAGTGACCAACTTTGTCTTTTTTTTACCTTTTTAAGTTTGAAGTCTATTTTATCTGATATAAGTATAATTGTTCCTGCCTTCTTTCTTGGTCCATTTGCTTGTAGGATTGTTTTCCATCCTTTAACTGTTAATCTCTGTTTATCTTTTGCAATTAAATGTGTTTCTTGTAGACAGCAGAGGTTGGGTTCTGTTTTTTGATCCATCCTGCTATGGTGTGTCTTTTAATTGGTGTGTTTATTCCATTTACATTTAGATTTAATATTGATATACTGTCATCCATATTTGTCTTTTTTATTTTAATTTTTTTACTTTTTGTGATTCTAGTCCTTACTTAATTCCGTATTTCCTGGTCTTTCCTCTGTTGGTTTTGTCTTCATGGTTTCTTGTAGTAAGTTTTGGAGTGGGGGTTTGGTAGTGATGAATTTCTGTAGTTTCTGTTTGTCAGAGAAGGTCCATATTCTTTCTTCGTAGAGGAAGGAGAACTTTGCAGGGTAGAATATTTTTGGTTGACATTTGTTGGCATGTAGTATATTACATATGTCTTTCCATTCTTTTCTTGCCTTTAATGTTTCTTCAGAGAAATCTGATGTCAGCCTGATTGGCTTTTCTTTGTAGGTTATTTGGTTCTTTGTCCTCCTCATTTTCAATATATTTTCCTTGTCTTGAATTCTCGATAGTTTTACTATTGTATGTCTTGCTGTTTTTTTCCTTTCATTGTAATAATTTGGAGATCTTCTGGCTTCCTGTATGTCAATTTTTGTTTCCTTTTTTTTTAAATTATTTTTAAAAATTTTTTTTACATACAAGCTGGGGTACAGGCCAGAGGCGTGGGGCAGCGAGAGGGTTCACCAGAGACAGAGTGGGTAGCAGAACAGGCAGATCAGAAATACACTGCTGAGGGGAGCAGCGGGCAAGGCAGGAGAGGTCTGCCACGCCATGTGGGATTCTCCCTGGCCGGGCATCGAACTCGCGTCGCCGCTGCCGACAGCTCCACAGCGCAGCGCTTAACTGCTGGGCCACCAGGGAGGCCCTTTGTTTCCTTTTTCATGTTGGGAAAGTTCTCTTCAATTATCTCCTTGAGATGTTTCTCTGTTCCTTTGTCTCTCTCCTCTCCTTCTGGGATTCCTATGATTCTGATGTTTCCTTTTCTCATGGTGTCAGATAGTTCCTGAAGCTTTTCCTCATTCTTCTTCCTTTGTTTTTCTTTTTCCTTTTCTGTCTTGGTTCTTTCAGTATCATTATCTTGCAGAGTGCTTATTTTTCCTCCATGTGTTTTAATCTTCTTTTATGGCGCTCTACTAATGTTTGTAAATCCTCCGTTTCCTTCATTTTCTTCTTTATGGATTCATTCTCGTTTTTCAGTTCTTCATTTATATTCCTCAATTCTTTGTTCTTTTCATTTAATTCTATTTTTTTTTTATCATGGCAATTCTGAATTCTTTATCTGTTAGGCAGATGTAATCTTCTATGTCCATATTATTGGGTTCTGAAGAGGGATTTTCTTTCTGTGGTGTATTGTTTTGAGGGTCATTTGTAATATTTATTCTTCCTGTTGTTATCCTTCCGCTTTGCTCTGATCGTTGCATTCCTGAACTGTTGGTGCCGGCAGGCATGGTTCTTGGTTCTACTTGCTGAGGAGTGTTTGTTGTTTCCTAGTGTCTGAGTTGCCTGGGCTATGGCTGGGTATCTCCCAGATTTTCTTTTTTCTCTGTTGAATTTCTGTTTTTTGTGGTGTGTCTACAATGTGTTTTCCGGTTCCGGGTGGAATTAGGGTAGAAAAAGGGGTGGTGGTTTGTATTTAAAAAAAAATATATATATATATATATATATATATTATATATATTATATATATATTATATATTATATATATATTATATAAATAATATATATAATATAATATATATAATATATATTATATATAATATATATAATATATATACACTATATACTATATATATACTTTATATATAGTAATAATTAAAAAAAAGAAATTAAAGTAGAAAAAAATAAAAAAGGTATTGGGTAGATGTAAGCTTGGGGAGAGTTTTGTAGTCCTTTTGCTTTTAGGTTTTGGAGTTTCCAGGTAGGCCTCCTGCTAGGGTTCAACACCCCTTTCCAGTGTCTGATGTTGCTATTGTCCTACTGTTGCTGCTGTCGTTTTATAGTTGCTAGTAGTCTTTCTGTTCTTTCTCTCTCCGCCCCCCCTTTTTATTTTTCTTCTTCCCCTCAGTGTTTGCCTGGTGGTTATCCCTGCCCTTGTGGTTCTGTCTGGTGGGGAGGGGTCGAGAGTTCCTGATCTTGTTTCTTTTCTGCTGCTTTGGCCCCACTTCTCCACAAGGGGGTGCAGGGGTGGAGGTTGTGGGCAGCTGTTGGTGCCCACCTAGGTTCTGGGGGGCCACTGTGCAACCTCCTAGAAGTTGGGTGTGGGGCCACGGCAGGGGGTGGGGGGGAGCTCTATTTTCCTTTCTGTAGCCCTCCTGTGTGCCAAGATGCAGACACTTTGTGGAGGAGGGTGGAGGAGGGTGTGGATGGAGACAGTTCCAGCAGGAGCCTGTATCCCGGGTCAGGTTACCTCCAGTCAGCTTAGAGAAAAGTAGAGTTCTCTAACATCAGCTCTTGGTGTCAGGTTACAGAGTAGGAAGGAGATTGTTTGAGGTGGTCTCTGCAGTTTTTCCGGCTAGACCAGTTTCTCAGGCCAATATATCACCTAGCGACCAGTGGGGGATTAAGACCCTAAGGGGTACTGGCAGTTTGTCTTCCCTACTAAGATGTTACCTAGCCCCAGGTGGGGGATGGAAAGCAGTGACCCTTGAGCTTTCCTGCACTTCAGAGCTGCCACGCAGGGAAGAGAGGGGGCTCCTGGGGTGGGGGAGTGGGGGTTGCGATTCCGTTAGTTGGCCAGAGCCCTCCGACCGCACTGCAGTTTCTAACCTTGTATTCAGTGGTACTCCATAAAGCTGGTTTGTCCGCCTCTCTTTTCTTTTGTTCCTCATGTGGGGTTCGGTGTCTTTTCTCTTCTTTTTACTCCGACTTTTCGGTTTTTCTTTAAGTCTAAAGAATCCACAGGGATGATTGTATTGTGTAGGGCATTCAGTTATCCTCAGATTGGCTCTGAAAATTAGGGATTTTTCTGTCCATAAATCTATATTTTGTGGGAGAGCCTAATCCTCGCATCTGTTCGCCACCATGTTTTGGGGGCGTGTCCCCAGGCAGATTTTTAACAGTCTAAAGCAGCAAAGACTTTTTCATTGTTCTTTCCTATCATTAAAGAATCCATGAAGGAAAAATTTTTTACCTCCTTTCCAGCATGGTGATCCAGCAAAAGTGCAACTTCTGCTTCTGCTTCTGCTTTAGAGTAGTACCTGACCCCCACAAAGTACAGACTGTAAACACCACCAGTCAAGCTGACAAGCAAGAATAGTGAGTGTGAGCATCTCACATCAGACAATTAGGCATGTTTATTCTGTCGGTATTTTTAAGATCAACGATGGCCAAAGTAAACTCTATTCTCATTCCTGGGGCATGTGCTCCAATAACTTAGGCATTTTAATTTGCATGCTTTTCACAGCATCGGGAAACAGTACTCAAACACTTAGACATCTTTATCTCTAGATGCACATGAAGAAGTAAAAACTGGATATACTGGGGTTAGGTTACAAGTGGAGTAAGAGCTGGGGTGTCTTGAATTAATGCAGTAGCGTATTCTGAGAACAGCAATAAAGAGTCATTTAATGGTTTTATTACATGTAGGGCATCCATTTAGGGAAGTGGATCTTCAGGTTTTGTTTCCAAAATAGATCACATATTTTCAGTGCTCGTTGAAAGAAACAAGGGAGAGTGGGTGAGAGGGTGCGATGGCAGCCCTCGTTATTTATAGTTGGTGATATTGTTAGTGTTCACCCCACAGAGAACTGAATAGCATCTAAGCCCATAATTTCCATATCTTTGGAAAGCTTTTAGCTCCTCACTGCCTGTTGGCATGGTAACATGGCAAGAGTTATGATGTCAAAACCATATGAACTCATGATTGATCTAAAATTATTTGGGAAACTTTCCCAGTTCAAATTTCCATTGAGAGAGCAAGAAAGAGAGACCACGTGGTAACTTCATTCAAAAGAGAAAAAAACAAAACTTTTTTAATAAATTACCCTAAAATAAATTCCCCATTTTCCTTGCCCTGCAATGCTAAAAAGATTACTATCCTTCTGATTTTTTTTTTTTTTGGTATTTTCTTTCAAATTCAGATGTTTTAATCTCCCATTCTCCTTTTTAATTTTTGTTTTCCTGTTCTGATTAAAACTAGTGGTTAATGTTAGCCGCACATGCAAAGCAGGGTGAGTGGGCAGGCTGACAGATGTACTGTGGAATTTGCAGATCTCTCCTGAAGGGAAAGTGGCCTTGAGGAAAAGTTGATGGTTGGCAGGGAGGTCAGGAGAGATTAAGAAATATCTCTTCGGTATTTGCAATTTGTGGATATTACTACCACTTCCATGTACAGGAGCAAATCCAGTGGTCATATAGATGAAATAAGTTGCCTGAGGCCAGTGAGAAAGTAGCAGAAAGATTTCCTGGAAAAAATATCTGAGCCTGTTAACAAGAGTGGTGTGATTTACTCAACTAAAAACAAGTGGAAAGCTTACTTATGAAGCTGTATCACCTTGGGAAATTTATTTAATTTGTTTTATTTTAGCCTCAGTTTACCAACCTGTAAAATGGGGATAATAAAAACCTGCTGTGGAGATAGAACATGAGAAATTGAGCTAAAGGATAAAGCCCAAACCCTAGCATGAAGAAGGTAAAGAAATGCTGATTATCCTGTAGAAGTAAAGAGCTTTATGTGGAATTCTCAAAGATGAGAGAGTTAAGTGCATTCAGGTACCACTTTCTGTGTGACTTAAGACCGGGTGTTGGCATAACTGCTTTGCTACTAAAATAATTTCTTATCTCTAGCCAAATCTCAAAGTGACCACATTTAAGTTAAATAAAATTCTTGTTCTTCAACTTTCAACATTATTCCTCTGTATAATTAATAACCAAAGGAGAGTTGAAGTTGGCGGGACTTAAGACTCTATTTCTGCTTAATGTTACTATGATCACATTTGTTATTTTTGAGCACATTTTACTTGAATGCCTACTATGTGACAGGCATTTTTTTTTTGGCGAAATTTGGACAAAATGGAAAGAAATTTCTGTTTTTGATGGGATTCCATTTTAGTGTTGGGCGACAGATACTAAAAAATATAATAAAGAGAAGTCAAACCTATACAAATATATGGTAAAGTGCTAAGGAGAAGAAACTCAGCCAGGAAGGAGTCACATTATGCATAAAAGACATCAGGACTGAGGTTGACATTTTAAATGACATAGCTCCAAAAGGTGTCACTGAGGAACTTTCCATGCAGATATCTGGAGGAGAAGTATGTGACCAGACAGAAGGAATAACAAGTGCAAAGGCCTGATGCCGAGGGTCTTCAGGCATAGCAAGGAGGTCAGTGAGCTTGGAGCAGACTAAATGAGGAGTAAGGGTGTAGAAGATGTCTTATTTTCTGTTCTCATAATATTCTTCTCTTTTTCCTCTTCTTTATTTATTTGAGGTAACATTGGTTGACATCACTATCTATGACTCAGAGGAATAGGTTCACACCTTCTCAGATATGCATCAGCACACCCACCCACCCCAGATTACCCCGTCTCTTTATTGAATGCTATTGGGCCCCCTCCCCACTCTATTCACACTCCCACCCACCCCTTCTAATAGCCTCAATTCTCAGTCATATTTCAAGAATTTCTTTTGATTTAGTTTTGTCAGTTCCTTTGTTTTGTCTGTCTATATTTCACACATGAGGGAAATCATCTGGTTTTGTCTTTCTCCCTCTGCATTATTTCACTTAGCATAAAGCCCTAAAATTACATCTACATTGTCGCAAGTGGCAGGGGTTCATCTTTTTTACAGGTTAATAGTATGTTATTGTGCATATATACCACATCTTCTTAATCTAGTCATCTGTTGTTGGACACTTAGGTTGTTTCCATAAGTTGGCTGTTGTAAATAGGCTGCGGTAACTACAGGAGTATGTATATTCTTTCACATCATGTTTCTGCATTGTTTGGATAAATGCCAAGGAATAGGATTGCTGGATCACATGACGTATCTATTTTTTAACATTTTAAGAAATTTTAAAATATTACTATTAATTAATTAATAATATTAGTTAATGTTGTTATTCATGTGTTAATGTTTCTTAAATCTCCACACTGTTTTCCATAGGGACTGGACAAGTCTATACTCTCATCAACTGTGTAGAAGGGTTCCTTTTTCTCCACATCTTCAGCAACATTTGTTGTTCTGGTATTTTTGTTTGATATGGTCCATTCTCAACAGAGTGAGGTGGTATCTCATTGTCTCACAATGTGAACAGTTAGAGAATACACTCATTAATCACATGAAATAAATAAATAAGAAATGACTAGCTTAAGGAAACAAAATGAGTTTGATCTGGATTTGTGACTCAAGCCCTCATTCAACTGGAGCCTTTTCTTTGAAGTTCTCAAATGGAATCATTTTGAGTCACCACCATTATTCACTTTTCATGTGTATGAGGAGAATTTTGTAAGCCTTTCTCAACTGTGAGCATGTTTTTATAAAAATTTCATGTAAATATAACTACTGCCTATCTCTAGTATAACCAGGATTTTGGCTTCTGTCTCACTAAGCTGTGAGAAGAAATTCAGGACAATTCAACAGGAGATGGATATGGCTTAATAAGAACGAAATGACAGACATCTATCTGCTAGAGTTAAATCACGATTGAATATACACAAGTTTGTGCCACAGAACTCCCCTTCCTCTTTGTTGAGATGTGAGTTTGTCTCTCCGCTCAAGAGAGTGGAGTTCATTTTCTCTGGCTAGCAGCTGAGGTACCTCCTTAAAACCTTCACATCAGCTCAAGTTCAAGAATTGTTTTGCCAGTAAATTGAGACTTTTGTTATTTGTTGCATACATTTTAGATTTCATAAGCAACTATTAAGCATTTTTATATCAAACACTTTTCCAACATGATTGCATTTTAACCTCATGATGACCCTGAGAGATTTGCTACTCCATTTCATGGATAATACAAGATTTGGAGATCAGGTAAGTTATTCAAAAGGGCTAGTGTAAAAGAGCCACCTGTTTTCTTAGTGTAGAAAGGTGTTTGCTTTTAGGTGTGGAGTATTTGGCTAATTCATCTATTCCTTGGGGAATAGCAAGCACAAAACAGAAAACCAGCTACATTTACTTTCTTATAGAAAAATGGAAGTATCTTATAGTCCTGAGGTGCTTTATGTACATTGTGACTTCATGCCTTGCACTGTGACCAAAGTGTCTCCTAAAAATTACATTTGTTCTCTCAGTTACACACTGAATCCTATGCCAGTCCGTTGTGGAATTGCCAGTTTTTTTTTTTTTCCTTCCCTGTAATCTTGGTTTTCTAACACTCACAGAGAGTGTTTGGTACTTAGAAATGCTGTTAGTACGTATGTTATGGATTTTTTTTTTTAACTAGTAGGCTCTTATTTTATAATCAATCCCTAATTGATTTGAACCTATAAATAGAACATACATTCTCTCTCTCTCTCTCTCTCTCTCTCTCTCTCTCTCTCTCTCTCTCTCTCTCTAATTTTCACTCTTCTTTGACATGAGTGGTGGAATTATCACCTAGTCCTAGGAATATTTGGCAATATTTGGAAGTATTTGTTCTTGAAATTTGGGGCATAGGAGTTCTACCTTCACTTAGGGGCCAGTGATATTGCTGAACATCCTACATTGTGTGGGACAGCGCCACCCCACCCCCCACAAGAATTACTCAGTCCAACATGTCAGTCGTAACCCATCTAGACTTGTCAAATTTTTACATTACCATATTTACTTGCACGCTGGATTTGTAGTCATTCTGTTCTTATAGAAAATATTTTTGTTCTAATGTCAAAAATGTTTTATAAATGACATGCATTACTATAACCACTGCTACTACTATTTTAATAATAATAATGCAAAGATGCTAACACCTATGGAGGGAAGGTATATGTAGGCTTTTTATTCTTGGAAATCTATAATAGAACCCTCTGAAAAAGTCATAGAAATTACTTGTGTTTTCCTAGTTTTTTTTTCTTCTCCATTTTCTGTACTTTTAGAATCAGTAAGCTTTGCCAATGTAAAATTTTATCTAGTGAGAAATTGTGTCCTTCCCCACCCTGATTCATTTAACCTACAGCTATTTTATTGGATACCTGTTAGGTGCTCATTCTTGGGTGTGTGGAAAGAGGGGTTCAAGCAAGGAGTCCCTGGCTGATATAATGTTGCAAGGCAGGTGGTTTAGGACCTGTAAGAACAGATCTTCATTGAGGTTTGTATAGGATAAGAGTTATATCATTGAAACTATTTTTTTTTTCCTTCTGGACGATTTTATTGCAGGGAAGTTATTTGTATTCACTTCTTAATGATGATGTTTAGGTCATCAGATATATATATTTTGGACATGTCTGCTAAGATTTCTTGTGACAAAGTTGGGGCTAGGATTTCTGCTGCATTTATTTACCAGGATATCCCTGAGTTTTGGACATCTGTAGCCCTTCCCATTTCCTTTGTTGGGGGTTTGTTCTTCCTCAGTAATTTGAACCTAGTTCATCTGTCATCTCAGACTGTCAGAGTCGGCATCTAACTTGGCTTAGGAAGACTGAATTATTTGCTGGCAGCGGGTCCTATGTACTGACAACTACCCTCAGGGGATACTAACTCCCCTCCTACACCAGTGGCTTTCAGACTCAAGTCATCCGCAACCTTAATAATTAGATGCCTTTGCCTTTCTGCCCAGAAGCAACAGGCGCTTTGAAGCCAGTCTAGTATGCTTAACTGTGATGTGAGGGGAGACAGAGTGGTTTCAAATCTGACAATTCCTTCCAGATTTTTCCTGCCCAGTTCATCTCTATGCGTTGAAAAGGCTGACTGCTAGTGGTGAAGAGTTGGATAAATGCCTTTAGGTTTCTTCTATAGTTTTCTGGTCTCACTCATTCTTCTTTCCATGGTGCGTCATAATCTACTAACAATAAGAGATAGCATTTATTGAGCAGGATCAGGAACAACTCTAAATAGTTTATTATCTCATTTAATACTTCCCAAACAGGAATATTCCATTTATTATTAAGCTCAATTGACACATAGAGAAACAAGGGTTCAGAAGAGCTTAAGTAATTTTCTCATTTGCAAATAGCAGAGCTTGTCAGTATGAATCCAGGGAGTCTATCTCTAGAGCTTATCACATATTGATTATTAACCATTCTTGGGTGAAATCAGAATCTCCAGAAAACCTCTGCCTAAGTGGGCATGTGGGATATGAGCTATTAGAACATCATCATGGGGTCTTTATACAAGATTGGATGTTTCCTGATTGATTGCATACTTTACAGCAGCTTATGTATTGGAGGAAATTAGTTGTAATCAAACTTTATCCCTAAAATGTCTAGCTCTCTGTTCCCTAGAAAAAAGAATGTCAAAACTAGAAGTAAATTTTGAAATCATTATTATTTTTTTTAATTTATAACTACCTCATTACAGGAAGCATTTGATGTGTTTTGATGAAACTGAAGTTGACAAGACATGAAAGGAATTAGAAATCCAAATAAGGGACAAGTATTTAAAATATATATATATATATATATAAAATCAGATATATCATGATTTAAGATCCTAGAAGTTCAAGGCCACATATTTAAATATCAATTGCTGGCAACTGATATAAAAAAGAGAACTTGGTCAGAGGCTGATCAAAAATATAAAGGCCAATTCCCTTGCACAGTAGGAACTTAACTAGGAAACTGGAGTCCTGTCATTTAACCAAGCCTTTCTATCCTCATGTGCAGTTGGAGATGATACATTTGGTGACCACTCAGATATTCTCCATCTCTAGGTGTCCAGGACTTATTCTTCATTCCAACATAAAGCACACCTTCAGTTTTCAATCAGGGAATTACCTGTGTTTTCTTCGGTTTGTATTTCATTTTTTTTTTCTACCTAATTCCTTGACATTTCATACCAGAAATTCTTGTTGCTCTGTAAATGAGTAAACTATCTGTTTAGGGCCATTAGACCCAATGCAGAATTCATACTATAAAGAAATAAATTGTCTTCCATATGTCCATAGAGTTAGATAAAATTCTGGGATTCATTCATTATTACAAACTGGAGCTCTATCAGAAATGAGGATCAAACATCTCTAATATCGGGCCTCTCTGGTGGCCTAGGGGTTAAGTCTCAGCGCTGCATCACAGCAACAAGGCCCATCTTAATGGCTTGAATTTGATCCCTGGCCAGAGAACTAACCCACATAAGGCATATCAGACCTCTCCTGTCTCACCTGCTGCTCCCCTCAGCAGTGTACTTCAGAAGGTCTGCCTGTTCTGCTCTCTAATCTGTCTCTGGCAAATCGTCTCACTCCCCCATACCTCTGTCCTATACCCCAGATCGTCTATGCAAAAAATAATATATAAATAAAATCTTTTTAAAAAAACATCTCAAATATGGTAAAGTAATAAAGAGAACATTTTAATTCAGTTTCCTCAAACTGAATTGCTGTACCTGTAACTTTAGAAATCTAGATAACCACAAAGGTAAGACCCCATGTCTGAGAAAATCAATGAGAAGCTATAATTATGCAATAACACTTAGAAAGGATAGGGAGGTTGGGCTGTACTGGCACATAGCTTAATGAATTAATAGTAGTTGTGTATTCGCCACAAAAAGTTTTCTCCAAATCCTGTGTAGCATTTTACCAGCTGATTCAGTATAGCAGCCCCATCATCACCACATAACCCCTACAGAAGAAGGGGCCTGGAGAATCATACAGGTGCTCTGTGCTGCCTTGGACCAGAAATGATGTCATCACTTTTACTCATATTTCATAGACTAGAACTGGTTGGTGACAGCTGTTTTTAATTTAAATGCCTAGTAAAGACAGGGAATTTGATTTTGCTTAGAACTTCAAGGTGAGAAATATTTCTCATTGGCTAAATATTTTCAGTCCCAGTGCCCTCTTGTACCACAAATTAGACTGCTAGTGATTCATTATCTCTGAAATTATGGGAATATTACTGAGATTTCTGATTTATCAATTTTCGACTTTTCAGAACTGATTTGCTATAGCATATTTATGTTTATATTTAGAGGCATCATTTTAATTATGTGAACATACTTAGAAATTTTTTAAAAGATTTTTAAAAGTATTTTGGTAAAATAAATGTGAAGAACAAAATGGGGGTGGTCTAAGTTTGATTTATGTTTATCGTATGTATACTTTGCTGATTGCTAAACTTATAAATTTTTCACCCTGCCTATTTTAGAAAAAAATAAGCATTTAGAAATTAATTTAGAAAAATGGCTGCATAATCATTTTGTAGTACTGCTTTGATAAATTAGTAATTAGCTGAGGATTTTAAGTTGCAGTATAACTTGTTTTCATTTTGCTCATTTTTTACAGATCAATCTTTTTCCTTTTCTAATTGTCACTCTATTCCGTCTTCCTCGCTAGATTCTGAATGGGCTCACTTGTTTTCACTAGTCTTTGCTTGTATTAGAATTTGTAGTTGATGTGGCTCATTTATCAGCCAAGTATGGAGGGATTCTGAAAGATGTTTTGTCATTTTCCACTGTCAAAATGATGCATTCGCTTGTGTCCTGATTTCTTTGAAAGAGCTTGAGTTGCACTTATTTTGCAGGGTAAAGCCTGAGAATAAATGATACAAAACTAAGTAAACGGACAAAGAAACCAGACAGAGCTCAGACAGCCAAGATCCAGGGGTCTTCATTTCAGGTACACATTTTAAAGTTAGAGGAGATGAAATAAAATGCCCATAGCTCCTTTTTTAGGTTTGATCTGTCACCTGTTTGCATTTGACTGCACTGGCTACTACTGTATTCGGGGGCTGAGAGATGGAAAGAGAAGTTGCTTCCTTTCTTTTTCATTGGCTCATTTAGGATCCATCTATAAAAGGACTACGTGTCAGCCTTGGTTAGGACATGGCACATGTAGATCCAGGCAGAGCTTCAATGCTAGGGTTAAATAAATATTTTTTAAAAATCTGATATTTTATTTTTCCTGCTCTTGATGTAAATCTTCAGCTATTTTATTTGTTCGCTTATCATAAAAATTGAAAAGGATAGGGAATTGGCACGTGTAACTCACTAACAGCATCTGTTTATTATAAAACCCCTGATTCTGAAAATTATTACAGGAGACAGTTGGGAAACATAGTCACAGTAGAGTTTATTTTTTTGTAATTAAAATATTTCTCACAGGCCCTAGAAAAATTGGTGATTATTATTAAAGGATAATCTATTAAGCATAAGTTTACCTCTTAAATAAAAAAAATATTAAAATTTGCTAATTATTTGTCTTATATATTTTTATATTCATGTTGAAGAGTATCATCTAGTTAACATATTCCCTTTCTCCTGAAATGTCATTGGGAAAGAGTCATAGTCAAATTTTGATTCAAATCTGGATTCATAAATCAGAATTATTTTCTGTTTTAAATTATTTAACTTCATGTTTCAGTTTTCTGAGTTGGAAAAATAAGGTCAACACAATATGATCTTCAGGGCCTCCCTGGTGGTGCAAGGGGTTAAGTCTCAGGACTATGAAACTTTCAGCAGCCACTGCAGCATGAGTTCGATCCCCAGCCATGGAGTTCCCACATGGTGCTGCAGACCTTTCCTGTCTTGCCCGCTGCTCCCACCAGCAGTGTATTTCAGTTAGTCTGTCTGTTCTACTCCCCACTCTATCTCTGGTGAATCTTCTCACCTCTGGCCTGTACCCCAGTTCTGTATGCATAAACAAATAAATAATAATATGGTCTACAATGAACTGCTGCAAGGATTAAGTAGAAAAAGACAGCAAAATTCCTGTCTCATGGCACATTTTCCACAAATGTTTTTTCTCATCGCTCATCTGCTTATTAACATAGTTTTACTCAGTGTACCATAAACTTCTAAGAGCAGCCCTGCACTGTGCCAGTGATGCCCCCTGGAGGTCTATGAATGTATTTCATTCTCAGAGCCTCTTTTCTTTCCTCAGAGATTTTTGCTTCCTCCCATTGATCTCTGCCATTTTTAGGCCTGAGTCATCATTATACTCATTTTTTTCCATTAATATGTATGTGAGCTTTTCAGATAAAGCTGTTTCACTCTCTGTCCCTTTCTAACCACGATGATTTCACTTATGAGAAAAAAAATTATATTATCAGAAAGTTCAGTGAATATGAAAAGATTGGCTCTTCGTTACATCTCATTATGAATTGCCATTGGTTTGAAATTAAAGAATTAGAGGAAATTAGAAATTATATTAAAGAAAACAAAGGAATTATAAAATAAATTCTAGAAAGCACGTATATAACAATCCTGTTAGGGTGCATTCATCTGTTACAAAAATTAATTGAACACTTAGTGGGATAAATAAGATAAAATCCATGCTTGCACACAACTTATCTGTGACTGGAAAAGACAAAGAACAAATAATTAAATAAAGTGAAATTGAATAATATAATCCTTCATAACATCTATGAGGAAATTGGCCAAAGTTGATATGGCAGAAGTTGACTAGTGGGGAAGATGTCTTTCATATACTCATGGGGACACCTGAGAGATCTTGCTAATGATAAAGCTTTAGACATATAAAATCTCCTGAAAATTGTTCCTGGCTGATGTAACTGCAACTATTAAGACAGGAGCAAGCTTGGAGTGTTTAAAAAACTGCGAGAAAATCAGTATGTCTGAGATTTAATAATGAGGGTAGTTAGTGTAAGGGACTGTAACTGATGAGAACCCCCAAACTGAACCCTCTGCTGTTTTCTTAAACTCCTTCTTTTTAAAAGAAACTTAGAAAATAGTTTCCTAATCTTAATTGCTTTTGATTTGCTTAAGTACTGCAAAGTCATTGCTTCCTACTATTTTCATTTAATTTTCCTTGGGTTTAAATAAGCTTTTGAAGGAGTAGCTTGGGAACTAACCCACCTTCATATTATGCTTCTGAGAGAAAATATCAAATTGCACTGAACATTTTAAGATCTGGACAACCTGAATTGGATCTTTTAAAGCAGGCCCTCATTTTATAAAAAAAAGTCTCAGTACTCAAAATCTTGGTTTCTACCAGACACTATGAAGACTGACTGTCCCATTATGAAGCCTTGATATAAAATAAAATTCCCTGTAATAGTAGATTTAGAGTTGGCATGTTCAGTTCAAATCTTGTCTGCAGAAATGTCAACACATTGATGCAGGTGTATTTTGTTAATTACTACAGACTTTTCATGTGTTCATAATATAGAACTGACTGGACTTCTGCTTGGAAACCCTCTTCAGAAAGACAATTCAAAGAAGCTTGCTTTTTTGGTTGTTTTTCTGTCTCATTTAGCAAGTTAGTTTTGTTCTGAGAGAGGAGTTAGTCATTGATGGGGGCGTTGATCCAAGTCCTTCTCACTTCAATATTAAAAGAAAAATGGACTAATGATTAAAATGATTAAAATGATTAAAATGGACTAATATTAAAAGAAAAATGGACTAATGATGATTTCTTTTTTACCTTAATCAAGTCTTGATTTTCCTCATTTCCCTTTGTAAACCATCCTTTCCACCTCTTACACCCTGTCAAATTTACAAGTTACCTTTGTGTTGATCGATATTTTCAAGAGACATCTTTGCCAGTATATACTTTAGAAGTACATCTGGGATGAGAATCACACCTGTTTGTGGAGTCTGGGAATGGAGTGTGGTGACAAATTAGTGTTCTGAGAGCAGAGGGCAATGTACATAATATGTGTGGCAGGGAGTTAAACTTACAAAGGCAGTCATCAGCAATGCAAAGGCTGTCATCATCCTCTCCCGACCAGTCCCTCTGCCTCCTGCCTCCTGCCTCCTCTCCCTCTAGCTTATCCTCTAACCAGCAGCACTTTAAACTACTTTAGTTAGATACTAGTGTCAGGGTATAATCCCCTTGCTTAAAAATATTATGGGGTTTCCCACTGTCTACAACAGGAATTAGCAAATAATAGTCACCAGCCAAAGCTAACTTTTTACCAATAGTTTGATTGGAACACAGCCATGCTCATTCCTTTACATATTGTCTACAACTTGTCTTTGCCTTTCAAGTGAAGAGTCAATGAGTTGAAGCAGAATGGTCAAAAATATTTACTGCTTTACTCTGTACAGAAACTGTTTGCTGATCCCTAGCCTCATGATCACATCAAACCCCAAGCATGCTGCTTTCAGTTTGTGTTACAGGATTGTCTGGAGCCAGCTCCTCCAGTGCTCCCTTACTCTGAGTCCCTGGGGATAACCTCTTGTTTCTATAGCTTGCTGCATGGGTCGTAGCTCTGCATTTACATTTACAATTCTTTCAACCACATCTCCTCAACCAAGTGACTCTGAACCATCTCCCTTCACACTGAAAACTCACCCTCTTGTCTTCTAGTTGATTTCTGTCATATCCTTTTGACATTGCTCAGGTCATAACTCCAGTCATCAGGTATCTCTTTCTTCTGTGTGGAGACCCTAACTTCTCAGTCAGACTAGAATTCTATCTTATGTGCTTTCCCTAGGGTATAATTAAGACATAAGCACACATCATACTCAGTGAAATAAGCCAGAAAGAAAGAGAAAAATATCGAATGGTTTCACTTATAACAGGACTATAGGGAGGCCGGGTGGGAGAGAGACAATCAGTGGGGGAGGAGGGGGAGGGAGGAAGGAGCCGGAGGGAGGGAAGGGAAAGGGCACAAAATGGAATAGAAAAGAACACAAGGGACCATGGAGATGGATCACGGGTGAATTGGTGGTGGGCTACCCAAGGGGAATGCAAAATGTAAAAGACATAAATAACAATAAAAATATATATTAAAAAAAAAAAGACATAAGCACACAGTAGGTACTTGCTAGATGGCTGTTTAAATGATAAATATAAACTCAACAAAAGGCGTATCCAGGTAAAGTTAGTGTTGTTACATTGTTGCATTAATCAGTGTTATTAATATTGGTTGTCAAACAAGATGATCTACTATATATGTCAACTTCAATGGAGATAGTACCAGAAATAAAAGCAGCAATATCCAGCCTCATCAGCAGGGGACACTGAGCATGGTCTTGCCTGGCCTTGAGCACATCTGTAGTCAGCACCCAGCATCATAGGCATCTCCTAGGAGATGTGGAGCCAAAAAGTGAGAACAACTACCCAGTGGCATACCAGGAAAGGTGCCTCTGCATTCCAGTTAGCTATCAGAAAGCCCTTATTCTCTCTTGGGAAGCAGGGCAACCTGAGTTTTCCATAACCTAGGGAATAATAGGAGTACACATATGCTTTCTCATTGTGCCTGCCATGAAACCCAACCTCTCTATTTTAGCATTTGTCTGTGGATATATATGGGATGGATGGGTCTTATTTGTAAGACATTATAGTCCATGGTGTCAAATCCTTTGCCAAAATGTTAACATTTAATTTTAATTTGCCTTGGTATCTGTTGGTGAAATTGTCAGGACACCCTTGAATTTTCAACAAATATAAATATCAGTTCAGTTACTATTGTTGGTAAGATGTCCTCAATAAAACATTGCCTTGACTTCTTCCTCAGAACAGAAATTTCCAAAGGCTTATAATGAATGGCCCAAGGCCATGGGAATTTTCTTCCCCATTCTGTATCCACCATTTGCTTCTCACCCCTGGTATGAACCCTTGGCCCTCACACCTTCTTAAAAGCAACCTGTGTAACATATGGAATGTTTTTATTTTGATCCTTTGTAGAATTAAAAGTGGCATCAATGACAGCTTCTTCTAGAATACTGGTAAGAGCTTAGAATAGTGCTGGTATCATCACCATTGTTGTAGCATCCAGATGCCCCTATGATGTGATGTGTCTATCTGAATATACAGCAGTTGACTTTTATGTCTATGTACCCATTGACATAAAAGGCAAATCACTGAGTGACCACCTCAGCATAGATAGCCATTTCCTTTGTGATCTATTTAATTCTATATGAATTGTGTCAATGTGTGTATTAACTATCTTTTTGAAGAGTTACTAACTTGCTTCATACTGTGCTAAGAACCCTGCATCTATATTTTTATTTAACTCTCAGTAGCACATTATATAACCAAGAAAACTAAGGCTCATTGAGGAAAGTAACTCTCACAGTTGTCAGAGTTGGGATTCTAATGTTTTTGGATTGAGTGAAAGATTTTTTTTTAAAGAATTTTGTATGTGATGGGTCTACTTCTATTGGTGACTCTAAGCAATGACACATGTGTTCATGAACCTACACCTAGGTAGGTGTTCAAGTGATATGTTCAAAGAAGGTTGCTTTGGGACCTCCCTGCTGGTGCAACGGGTTAAGTGCAGCACCATGAAGCAATCCAGAGCCACTGCAGCACAAGTTTGATCCCCGGCCAGGGAGATTCCCACATGGCGCAGCATATCTCTCCTGCCTCTCCCTCTGCTCCCCTCAGCAGTGTATTTCAGTCTATCTGCCTGTTCTGCTCCCCACTCTGTCCCTGATGAATCTTCTCACCACCCCGCATCTCTGGCCTACACCCCAGCTTGTATGCATAAATAAATAAATCTTGAAAAAAAAAGATTGCTTTGTATGAAATTCTGAGGCTCGTGCATCAAGATGAGAAAGTAGAGCCCCTAATACACATTTCAGAAATATAACTTATTCTAAGTTGTATTGTGTTGAATGTCAAAGTTCTTATAACCCTGTAGTTCTTGCTCAGAATTTAGATAAGGGACACTTTTGCCTCTGAGGAGGTCTTTATTTGGCTAGTGTCTAATGGATTGACATTATTCCAGCATGTTGGAAAAACATAACACTTCAAGAATTGCATTATCATTTAGGGCCAAAGAAGATAGGCTTCTTGAAGTAATTATGATACCTGTAATTCAAAGTGTACCGTGATGGTGAAGCATTCCTCAAGGAAACCCTGAAGAAAATAAGGACTTTGTCATTCAAATCTATAAAAATCAAAATATGAATGTTTCAAATGAAACAGCATTATTGAGTTTATTCCCAATGCATGATTCCAATCTCTTAACCTGATCTTCACTTTAAAAGATAAAGGTACTGTTTCCTCTTCTGTGGAAAACACTTTAAACTTGAAGTGCTAGTGACTGAGATGTGCCTGCGTTTTAGTCTTAGAGTGATTAACCTGTCCAGCTCTGCCTTCCTCCTTATATATTTATTTGTTCTGCTCAGTTTCCTGTGGAAACTGGTGTCAAATCACAGTTCTGTCCTAGACACCAAGGGTGTCTGGGAGAGATGTCAGTGACAGCATGGCACCATAACAAATCTCTTGATAATTCTGTAGCCAAATAAGTTGGATAGAAACAGAGACCTATCTGTGTTTGTTGAAATATTAATGAAAGTAGGGAAAATTTCTGGTTTTATCATCCTGTTTGTGTCCCCAGCATCTGACACAGATTTGAATTGTATATTAAATTTATAATGGATAGCCTCTGAGAATAAGAAACTCCTAAATGTTCGGAAAAACAGAAAAATAGTCACTGTTGATAAAACCCTGAAAAGAATATCTATACCCATACTATACCCAGGTCAAGGATTTGTAATTGGTCAACAGAAGGACTTTACATAGATTTGGGAAAGCATGCGCCTCCTTCTATAGGGAAAATACAGGGAGGGGCCTCCCTGGTGGTACAAGGGTTAAAGTTTCAGTGCTTTCAAGCTATCACCAGCCACTGGGGCATGAGTTTAATCCCTAACCAGGGAGCCACATGGTGCAGCAGACCTCTCCTGTCTCACCTGCTGCTCCCCTCAGCAGTGTATTTCAGTAGCTCTACCTGTTCTGCTCCCTATTCTGTCTCTGGTGAATCCTCTCACCACCACTCCCACCCCCTTGCACCTCTGACCTACACCCAAGTTCTTATATGCATAAATAAATAGAGTAAATTAAAAAAAAAAGAAAAAATACTCAGGGAGATTACCTCAGGGAATAATGACTTCAGGGTCTGCTGTCAAGGTGGGCCTGAGGCAGCCTCCCAGAGCTCCCAGTGACATAAGCAGTATAGGTATAGAAGTGAGGAAACTCATCAAGTTTCCTATGGCCCCATTGAGACAAGGAAAAATACAGCAAACACAGATGTTAGAAAAGTTGATCAGTAGATTTGTACTGCTAAATGGTGGCCATGAAACACACTTTGGAGCCAGATTATTCCTAGTCACAATGTCCACCTCTCCGCTTACTGGCCGCGTGATGGTGGGCAAATTATCCTCTCTATGCCTCAGTTTCCTTCCTTGTAAATTGAGGGTGATAATAATAGGGTGTTATGAATGGAGCCTGGCACAGAATAAGAACTTATTAAGCACTTTCTATCATTGTTACTACTGAGTCCATAAAAAGGCAAAGTATATTTTCCATGCATCTGATTTGGAGTTTTCATGCAACTAACTGACTTGGAAATTGGAGACTAGTACCTAGAGTCTCTTGATTCTCTAACTTGAAGGGAAGAAAGGAATTCTAGTGAATGGAATATGAGTATTCTGCTGAATTCCATTAGATTGACATCCCTTTCCCCATCTCTTTTTTTTCATGGGCCTGTCTTCATTTAGTATTTCAAATAGTTCTAGAATGTCAGCTTTCCTCATGACCCTGGGTAAGTGGCTTAATTTCTTTGGGTCTAAGTTTCCTTATCCATAAATGGAGATGTATTTGTGTGTTTCAAACGAATGGATCCATGAGATGCATAAGCAGCAGTAACTCATGCTCAGCATGGAATCAAGTCTTAACCAGGTCTTAACTGTTATCATTGTGTGTGGTCATTTTTATTTCTTTTCTTCCACTAAGAAAAAAAAAAGTAATAAGTAAAAAATAAAATAAAATAAAAAGTCTTGAATAGAGAAAGTTTCGGATCATCCATGATCAGCAAAATGTCACTGCCCTATTGGGGCCTTGCCCTGTGTCCAGTATGGCCCCAGCCCCCTTGTGTTTGAGCGTCAGCTGCCTGTGATGTGTCAGCAGCATGATGATTTGGGGAGTGATGCTATCTGCTTGTTGATTATGACTTCACGATTGCCAGCTCTACATGTAATTAAGTCTATCCAAGACCTTAGGTATGTTCTTAGCTATATCTGATTTATTTAGATGTTTTGCTTTACAATGAATGCCAGAGTAAAATCTGTTTTGTTTCTTTTGCTCCATAAATGCCTTAAAAATCCAATCTGTCAGTGACAAGTATTGATATGCTTTGTCAAACAAGAAATATCTTCAGCTTCTATAACTAAAAATTCAATGATTTTCAGCAGACTTTCCTAAGATAATAATGTAATTTATCTTTCAGAGAATATTAAAGGCAAGCCTTGAAGGTGAGGGCAAAAAGCCCATTTATGGCTCAAATTAAAAAGATAATTTAGAGAGAACAGCATTTATATTCATTTGAATGTAACAACCTGGAATGGCAAAGTTCACGTTAGTGATTACTTCTACCCAATATTTTCATTGACAAAAGGAATAATTTTATTTTCTGCTTTGAAAATTAGACATACTTAATGTTGCATATGGTGAGACAGAGGCATTAAATGCTTAAGGAACCAAAAAATGTGTGAGAAATGAGGTATTCTGGTTAATTGAATTTTCTGGTTGTATTTAAGCAAATGATGCTTTTACAGTTTTAACTATAAAAATCTTTCTAAAATGTCTGAAACTGACTTCCTGTCTTAATTTGATAAGATTTGCTAGAGTCATCATTTCATTAGTATCTCAGGACCTGGAGTAGGATGTGGAGAAAATTTGGGACTGAATAGAATACTGTTTTTTTATTTTTTTTTTTTTTAGGATTTATTTCTTTATGCATGTAAGAGCTGGGGTGCAGGCCAGAGGTGCAGGAGGGTAAGATTATTCACCAGAGACAGAGTGGGGAGCAGAACAGGCAGATCTACTGAAATACACTGCTGAGGGGAGCAGCTGGCGAGACAGGAGAGGTCTCCTGCACCATGTGGGAAGCTCCCTGGCCAGGGATAGAACTTGTGCTGCAGTGGCTGTGGATAGCTTCATAGTGTTGCGACTTAACCCCTTGCACAACCAGGGAGGCCCCTGAATAGAATACTTTTTAGGAGGGTTTTATTGTTATGGTGGTGACTGTAATTGATACTTTCTTTTACTTGTATTAGTCTGTTTAGAAATTCATGTTTGTGATTTGCTGCTTCTCAAATTTACAAGTATAATAAGAATATATAAAACTGGCAAAATAGAAATTTCCAGCTAGTTTGAATTCTTGAAAACCCTTTTTGAATTTGGGTCTGTTGGAGACGAAAAGTAGGATCGCAACCAAATAATGTGTCTCGGTCCTTCCCCTCCAAGAGCATCTTATGGAATGGAGAAGTGTCCTGGCCCAGTAATGAAAATACAACAGTTCATGTTCACTGCTTCCCTTCTTCACTCCCCTTTTTCTGGGTTCTTTGTGTCACCCTCCTTCTCTGTAACAGATACCTAAGCCTGTCCTGCAGTTTAATTTGAGGGGAAGAACACAAAAAGAAAAGCAAACATTCCACTCATGCATAATGTAGCATAGTGATTACCTTCTAACTTCTACTTCTGTAGCTTGAGACCCACAGAGGTTTGTTCATTTCAGAAATCTGCTCTTAAAGAATTCCCTATCCACAAAAGTGCACATTAGTATTGTGTCTACGTTGTCTTTAAACCTGCTCTGGCTCTCGAGACAACGTAGACACAATACTAATGTGCACTTTTGTGGATAGGGAATTCTTTAAGAGCAGATTTCTGAAATGAACAAACCTCTGTGGGTCTCAAGCTACCCTGGTGGCGCATGGGTTGAGCGCTGCGCTATGGAGCTGCCGGCAGTGCGCGATGCGAGTTCGACGCCCAGCCGGGGAGAATCCCACATGGCGCGGCAGACCTCTCCTGCCTTGCCCGCTGCTCCCCTCAGCAGTGTATTTCTGATCTGCCTGTTCTGCTCCCCACTCTGTCTCTGGTGAACCCTCTCGCCGCCCCATGTCTCTGGCCTGTACCCCAGCTTGTATGTACAAATAAATAAATCTTTAAAAAAAAAAAAAAAAAAAAAACCTGCTCTGGCTCTCGAGAGACTTTCCAGGGCCTAAAGCTTGCACGAAAACGCTTCACTGCCATTTGGCCCGTTCTTTCTCCCTCTAAATTCCCCCATTCCCTAGGATCCCACTCAGGCTAGTTCCTGGCGCATCCTGAAACTTTGCTTGGTCCATTACAAAGAACTGAAACCTGGCCAGGAGTTTTCAATTTGCTACCCTTGGGCATCCTCAAAGCTCATCGAGGATGTACTATAGAGTGAAATGAAGTAGTACAATAACAGAGATATTAAAATAACTAAGCAACAAAAATAACAAGTGTTTCAGGAAACTAGAGTCAGTAGCCAGTGCCATTAATGGGGGTGGGGAGCTTGAGCAGGCATCTGAGGACCAGGTAGTGTGGATCTAGATGGGGAAGAGAAGAGCAGGGGACTCTGGCTCCTGGGAACAGACATCAGAGAAATGTCTGTGATGAAATGCTCAGGAATCTGGGAGACCAAGAGGCATGGTTAAAGTGAAAAGAGTTTTGTATAATGACCGTGTCATCACCAAGCTTCCGCAGCATGCTGAAGGAACTAAACGAGTACGAGGCTTTTCATGGTTTCAGACAAGCCTGTGTGCTCCTTGGGGACACAGTCCTACCCTGTGAGTGCTTAGGAGGTGGTATAGCAGGGTAGGACAGTAACTCTCTACTCAGGGAAAACTTCCTGGAGTTGTCTGCTGGTCTGTATCACTCCCTTCCTCCTACTGTCTGAACTCAAGAGACACTCATGCCCATGTTCTTAACCTTCAAAGAAAAAGGCTTTATGGAAATGGCTTTGGTGACCGCACACTGCCTTGCAGCGCTAGCTCACGTCCCTCATGCACTACCACTAGAAGGGCAGATGAGATAAAGGGAGGTGATGCCGTGTTTCTTTCTGTCCCATAGAAAGAGCTTAAAGACTTAGGGGCATGGGAAATAGAATGTGAGGACGTCACTTAACTCAAGAAAGGAAATGAACTTTTATTTTCAGGAATGAAAAATCATTTTAAAGAAAAGTAAAAAAGAGGGATTTGGGTGTATTTTCTAATTCTAAACACGTCTTTTTTATATAAATATATATTTTTATTGCTATTTATGTCTTTTACATTTTGTATTTCCCTTGGGTAGCCCACCACCAATTCACCCGTGATCCATCTCCATGGTCCCTTGTGTTCTTTTCTATTCCATTTTGTACCCTTTTCCTTCCCTCCCTCCGCCTCCCTCCCCCCCCCACACTGATTGTCTCTCTCCCACCCGGCCTCCCTATATGCATACAAGCTGGGGTACAGGCCAGAGGCATGGGGTGGCGAGAGGGTTCACCAGAGACAGAACGGGGAGCAGAACAGGCAGATCGAGGGAAATACACTGCTGAGGGGAGCTGTGGGCGAGGCAGGAGAGGTCTGCCGCGGCACCATGTGGGAATCTCCCTGGCTGGCCATCATAGAACTCACATCGCGTCTGCACACAGCTCCACAGCACAGCGCTTAACCGCTGCGCCACCAGGGAGGCCCCAACACGTCTTTACTTTTGTTTGCTCTTGTTCTTCTTATGTTTAGTATCTTCTCTCAAAGAATTGATTGTTTCAGTTCTTGACTCTTTGAGGGGACAGGACCCTGGCCTCTTCTCTGCACCTCCCTCCACTCTGCCCTTAAAGAACCAGGGCTGACTCAGGAAGTGACTCGTGAATGAAGGCCATTGAGAGGCGTGCCCAGCCCGGGCTTCCTCACTGATTGTGGTATTATCTTAAAATATGTAATTGGAGGGCCTCCCTGGTGGTACAAGGGGTTAAGTCTCTTAAGTATCAGCACTATGAAGCTATCCACAGCCACTGCAGCACTAGTTCGAGTTCGATGCCCAGCCAGGGGGCTTCCCACATGGCACAGCAGACCTCTCCTATCTTGCCCGCTGCTCCCCTCAGCAGTGTACTTCAGTAGCTCCACCTGTTCTGTTCCACATTCTGTCTCTGGTGAATCCTCTCATTCTCCCCCCCCCCCACCACACACACCTCTGGCATACATCCCAGTTCCTTTATGCACAAATAAATAAATCTTTAAAAAAGTGACTGGAGCAGAGAGGATGTAGTAAGCAGTATCTTTGGGGTGCTACAACATGGGGGCGTGGGGAGCAGATACTGTGCATGACATTAGGCCATTATTACACCAAATAATGCAGTTTTAAAAGTTAAAATTCAAACCCTTATATGGCATCTGGTAACTGAGTCAGTTCTCCTTGGCAAGGCAATTATCTCAGCTTGTTTTAGTTTGCTGAGAAGTAGCAATAATATTTCATTCAGTGTTCCGTTGCATTAAAATGTTTTGATACCTGTTTGAATAGGATTGCTTCAATGCTAATAAATCCATAATGGCCACACAGGCAGGATTGTGGTATGAATCACTCTGGAAGGGATGTCCATTAATCAGCTCCTTGGGACTTATTTGTTTATTCCCTCCTAGGGTTTGGTGTCTATGGGGAAGGAGACTAGTCCCTGGCCAGTCATCAAAATTCCTGTTCTAGAATCGTGTTTCTCTATGAGATCAAATCCAGACTATCTGTAAAGATGAATGAAATCCAACAGATGGGCAATCCAGAATGATTCATAATTTTTTAAAGGTTTATTTTCCTTTGGAATGTGGTCTTTGTTCATACATTGATGTAGCCAAATTTGGTTAAATCACTTCACAGAAAGTAATAAAACTATGTGGTAAAAATTTAATTTCTCAAGGGAGATACCAGATTTCGCCATTTACTTTCTATGTTCAACTTCTTTGACACCAGTTTGAGATTTCTCTTTTTTAGGCTTATTCTGGCATGGACATGAGCATTTTTTTTTTTTTTGAAGTCTAAAGATGTCCTAGCCTCTAAGATACGTAAAGAGCATGGGAATATCAACTACATGCCTAAGGTGTTTTTGCTGCAATTGGCAAGTTAGCAGTACTGTCCCTTAATAAACCTCAAAATATTTTTTGTCTAAGTCAGAATAATTTACTATATATTGTGCTCCCACTAGCTTATTAATGTTTAAGCACCGTATAAAGTTATTTCGGCAAATGTGTCCTTCAAAGATGAGACAGATTATGTTACTGGATGCACAAGATAAACAGCATCCTAGTGAGTTTGTCCTTTATGCAAATTGATGGTTGTTATTTGGCTTCTTCCTTATAAGAAGTTACTCAAGATAAAGATCTTTGAAAAGTCTCATAGTTGCCTATAGGTTTGATGTTAAACAGGGCAAAGGAAATACAGGAATAATCAACTGAGATTCTCAGTTTTTTTTTTTTTTTTTGAAATGTCAAATCCAATAGAAGTTCTTGTTTGTTGTAACTTGTTCTGCTATTTGATCTCTATCAGAAATCAGCTCTGGGCAGAAAATGATCATTTTGAGTCCCTGTGGAACACATATATAAAGGAAAGATTTTATTCATTTAGCTTCTATTAAAAATGCTTGAGGACAACTGTGGCATTCAACTCCCACTATTATTTTTATAAATACTTGCCTGGTACCTACAGTACAGTATATACCAGACACTGGGACTTGGTGACTACAGACACGCTGCAGAGAACTCACTGCCCCAGGGCATGCAGGGTGATAGGAAATCTGCCCAGAAACCATCTAAGATCCAGAAGGCTGCCATTTGGCAGGCTCTGACCCAACATGCTGCTTGAGCTCAGCCGGGACAATGTCAAGCTCAGCTGAGTGACACTGAGATGACTCTGCAGGAAGGGTGGTGTGAGCTGCACCTGGTAAATGGGAACAAAGGGCAGACATGGTGGGCACCGTGTATGTATCTATTCAGAATGTAGCAGCAATTTTTGCCCATCTGTCTCCTCTACCTCTTCATAATGACTGTCCAACTCATCACCAACTCATCCTTCACAGGCCCTCTTGAAAAGACTCCCTTTTGGGCCCCTCACTGCTACTACATTGGTCCAAGTCTTCATTGTTTACTGATCAGATGACTGCAAATGGTTGTAGTTTTTGCAGCAGTGCTGTTTAGTGCCAAATCTTGCTTCTCAAAATATCCTTTCCACCATATTTACATTTGCTAAGGGACCAAAATCAAGCAAAAACAAGCCAACATGGGAGGCCTTTCCTGCCTCTCTGGGGTCTGGCACCAAATCTCGAGGTTGGCATGCTTTCCAGGTAGGCTCTCCCACCAGCACTGGTTTGGAATTCTTCGATTCCTTGCTGCTTTGTTGCCACAGACATTTCACTCTCCACCTTTTTGTATGCTCAGTTTCCCTCTTTGGAAATAGAATCCTCTCATTTTTACCAAAATGCGGTGACTATTTTTGGAAAAATCTGTTCAGATGCCATTGCCTCTCAACTCTTTCCAGACTGGCCTCTCCTTTGCTTTGGTTCCTTTGATGCTGCTCACTTTCTCATTGATAGGTTCTCCCTCTTGGTCATCAAGGACTAAGGGTCTCTGCCATGCAGTCAGTAATCCATGAGGGCTTAGGTTAAACCCCTGCCTGAAAGATTAGTATACAACATAAAAAATGAGTGTTGTTCTGCTGTTTCAGTGAGAAGGAAAATGCTTGGTGTAGACAGCAATGTGGATAATGAATAGTTAACTGAGATTTTTTGGTGAACACTGAAATCCTAATTAAATATGATTTAATCCTGCTTATAGTGGCAGAAAAGGATTCTTACAGTTCTTTTGTCTGATTACATCACTTGCTACATTAAGTTCATTAGGAATATTAGGCAATGAATAAAGGCCAAAGGAAATGAACCATTTGTAATGAATGAAGAATAGTATGGAGGACTTTTACTAGCCAAGATGAATTGTACCAATAAACTGTGGATTCATTTCTTTGACACTCTGTTTAAATGCATGCCTGTTGCCTCTTCTATTCGGAAGCATGGATAGAGCAGGGGATGTGATTCACAATGTTACTTGGAACTTTTTCTTTTCTTTTTTAGGAAATGCTACAGTTGATCCTCTGAAAATTCTAAAGTTATAGACTATGAATAACATTTGGAGAGCACAGCCTTCTTATCTAGGTGGGTGCGGGGAATACTTTATGCATCTTTCTGTTTCATTTAGATAACTAGGTGGCTTTACTCTAAATGGAAGGATCCCTATTCCAACCTAGCTACTATTCAGAAACATGTGTAAAGCTTTGCCATACCCCTGACTCGCCTGTGCTTCCTGTAGCTAAAGGCTTTTGCATAGATTAGTGACTGTGAAAGATAAATCTTTCCCAAAGTTTGAATTTCTGCAATGTTTTCAAAGAGGTAGCCACTGCACTTTTCAAGGAGATTTTAATTTAACTGAGAAATAAAAGGAAAGCAATCCTATCTTTCTATCATTGCCTAGCCCATTTAAAAGTACATATTAAAATTCATATCATTTGGGTATTCATGCCTATGGCCTTCAAAACTTTTTCATTCCACTCCCCTCCTCAACCCCCAGGAGAAGCCACAGTGCAGATAGCAATTAAGAGACAGCTGGTCTTGTCCATAAAATGGACTTTTTTTTTTTAAAAGTGCTTTTTAAAACATTCTCCTTGTAGGGAATTCAGTTCCTTGGCATTTCTGCCTTCTTTGTAGGGTGCACACCCACTAGGACATTAAAAAAAGCCGCAGAAGTTTGCTATACAAGGATTTGTTGTTGCTAGCTTTTAACTATCAAAAGACAAATGACTTCTACTTTGAATATTCAAAAAAAAAATGACATCAAGGGACCCGTGTGAGCCTTGGTCTTAGGCTGATTGAAAGGCTGAATTGTACTCCCCAGCAAGCCTGCATTTTCTGCTTCATAACTCTCTCTGACTTGTCTCTCCTTCTCCATGTCTTCCTAGCGCAGGCATAAATCCCTTACCATTGTCTCGCTGTAAGTCTTGTCACTGCCCATCTGACAGCTGTAAGCCTTGCCATGTGTTCCCTCGCACCACTAGAGCTGACTCCTAACAAATTAGCCAGGGACCTTGCTCTTAAACTAAAAACCCTAAGTTGAATATTTTTCCCGGGCCTGTAGTATCAGGTACAAATTGAACTGTGGAATGCCAGATCTTTCAATGGTTTGAACTTGACCTTAACTACTTGGGAGATAGAAATGGAATGGTATGAGGAGGGAAGTAGAGAAAATAGAGAAGGGCCAACATTTAACAAGACTTGATACTATTCTTGACATCTGTTATTTTATGCACATTAATATACATTAATCTCTTTAACCCTATACACAAATCACTTGAGGAGGTACTGTTTATCTACCCAACTATCCATTTATCTATCCACCCATCCAAACATTTACCTATTTTTCATTCACTTATTTATTTAACAAATATTTGTTGCTCTGCTGCGAGCCTGCACAGTTTAAAATCAAAGTCCCTGGTCTCAGTGTAGCTTGCAGTTCATCATTTAAGTCTCCTGTAAACAGAGGTAAGATTCAAGATGTTTTTATTTACAAACTGATTTGTTCAGGTTGTGATTGGGAAATTGTAACTCAGCAGAGTGTATAGAATGAGATGGAAGAGTCAAGACTGGGAGGCTTATTGGAAGGGCATTGTAATCATTCAGGCAAAAAGTAATGTGAGTGTAGAAAAGGCTGTGGTGGTGGAATTATGAGGAAGGGTGGGTATTAGAATATTTATGAATAAAAGAATCCTTGGTTCTTGTCCACTGATGGAATGTGGAGAACAGAGTTGGACAGGTCTCAAAAATGACTCTAGCAATTTTAAGTTTAGAGAATTGAATTTCTGGAACTCCTTCTAACATGTTTTGGAGGGCTGCAAGAAATTAATGATATCGGATTGACCTACAAACATCACAAAATTAGAGCGACAGAGCTGTATCATTGCACACTCATCAATAGCGTTGTTTGAAGGTATTAAATGCGTATTTGCAGTTTCAGACAATGCAAAGAAAGACTTGGATGAAAGGTGAATTAATTTCTACTGTGGGGTGTTGGGAGATTAAAAACAAATAAGCAAACAAAACAGCAATCACTGCAGAAATCTAGAATTAATAGAGCTTATAACTTTTCCTATTTAGAGACAGCATTTAAAAAAAAAAAAGCTCTGTTTGTAATTTCTGAGAGTTTTTGCATGTCTTCATATATGGCCTCCACTGCTAGCCACTTCATCCCAATTAACTTTCCTTCCTATTCGATCATTTGTGTTGTACTTACTAAAAGGGGTAGAGTTAAGAGATAAGACTTTCTTTTTCTCCAAAACTTCTAAGTTACAAGTCCATGGGAAGGTGGGAGTGAGGCACATTGGTGACTTTACATTCCCCAAGAAAGGGAGAAATGCTCCTTCTCTGAGCTCAGAAGGTCTCTGTGGGGCTTTGTTTCCCTTCCTGTTGAGACATTTGTGACAAACTGCAGAAAGGAACCTGAGTGGAGGTTGAAGGGGACATGATAACTCAGCAACTGACTTAGATATTTGTCAAATGAGATTTCAATATTTACCCCAAATTCCATTCAGGTGTGAGTAACTTGTGTCCCAGACACAAGGTGGGTGCTTCCAAACAGTAAAAATACAGCATTTCTAGAAACAAGCTAGATAAAAGTATTTCAGAAGACTGAAACCAAACCATCACCATTTGACTTAGTAAGAATCCCTTGTTTGTTTTCACATTTGTACAACTTTTTGTGTGTATGTTTATGTGTGCAAAAATAGGTCATTGGTAATTGGTGCTGCTTTTTCCCAAAAGTCTGCCTTACAGAGGACATCTCTGCTTTATTATTATCCCTACAGTCAGTCAAATAGTCAGTGGAGATTTCCTAAGTAAAATACCTCTCTATGATTGAGGTCAAACATGGAATTGTCTTTCTTTCCTCTCTGTTCCTTCACATCATGACACTCAGGCTTATCATTCTATTAATTTTTCTTTTGAAAGTTGCTATAAATTGACTGTATGATGAACAGTACTATACATCTATCTAAATATTAGAGCGAGAAAATTTTATATTTGAATATGGTTAAATCCTGAAACAATTTTTTTAAAAGATTTATTTATTTATGCATCCAAGCTGGGGTACAGGCCAGAGGCGGGGGCGGTGAGAGGGTTCACCAGAGACAGAGTGGGAAGCAGAACAGGCAGATTGACTGAAGTACACTGTTGAGGAGAGCAGCGGGCGAGGCAGAAGAGGTCTGTTGTGGGCCGGGCATCAAATTCACGTCGCCACTGCTGACAGCTCCACAGCGTAGTGCTTAACTGCTGCGCCACCAGGGAGGCCCTCTGAAACAAATTTTTGACATGTAAATGCACATATGTATACACACATATGTGTGTATGTGTTTCTCCTTCCTATTTTATAAAAGAAGAAACAGAGGCTGAGCAGTTAAGGGATTTTTCTCCTGGAAATAGGCCACTAATTGGCGGAGATAAGAATGGAGGTCAGGATTATGCATGCTTAACCCAGGGTAGTTTCCAGTCTATTTTAAAGTGAGAGGTGACCACCTAGGTCAGCAGTTTGCAGAGTGAGTTCTGGGAGCCCCTCCTGTGCTGGGAGGATACCTTGAGGATGAAGGATGAGGAAGAGGCCTGGTAGCTCTGGCCTCAGGGGCCTCCCCTGTGCCGCCATGACAGTTTTATAGATATTGTGTTTTATAGATATTGTGATTCCATGTACAATTGCACTTGGCAAAAACGGAAATGTACTATTACAGTTTTCAGTTTCAAAAGCACTGCACTAAATCTTCAGATACTGTTCATTTTTTAGTGTCTATAGCTCTGAGCATTAGATTCTGCTTCATTAAATAACTCAGAATTTACTCATTTGTGAAGATTTGTCTTTCCTTCTAAACTACACTGAAGTGTTAAGACTTTGAACAATGTTTGCTTTCAACGTGTTTAGTGACAACTTTCTACTGTTTCAGATGGGTCCTGAGTTACTCCAAATGCATCTGTGGTTCAGACAGACTTTGTAATGTTGTCCCGAAGACAATGGTTCACCCTTTACATTTGAGAGATTCCCATGTGGGTTCACTTTCTTTATTAAGGACACACTGCCTTCCTAGACTGCTCTTGAGCGACCTTTGAATTCAGGCATTGGTTTAGGGGTAAACGTGGTGGTGCCTCACAGGGCATGTACACTGAGAAGAAAACTGACACAGCCAGAGAAGTCACTGAAGCTATGACCTGAGTTGAGAGAGACTTTGGCTCAGTCAGTCTGAAAGAAGTTCCCTGAAAATGAGCTTGGCCAAGTGGGGAATGTATGCTCTGAATCGCTATCTATAGAATTTCATGGACCGTTAGATCAAATCTCTGTATGATTACTCTTTGTGAGCCCTGGGAGGTAATTTGACAGGACATAATTCTGAACCTTAGTCTATTCAGTAAAAAGGAGATAGGGGTGTTAAGTGAGGGAGAATGAAGGAGAATTCTCCAGTGGCCTCAGTAGGCTTTAAGGGAAGCATTCCATGCTAAGAACATGGGAAACTAGTTCTTGGCTCAGATGCCAGAAACAATAAGCTATGCTCGATCCATTCAATCAGAGCTCTGCTTTACTGCTTCCTGAACCTTCCAGTGTGTATACGTGCCCTCAGTCTCCAAAGATCTGTGCCTTCCACTGTCTCTGTGCTTCTGCCTGCCAGAGCTGTGTCAGGTCCTGTCAATTCAGTGTAAACTGCCTGTTTACCCTCCTCTCTCTTCACTCCTTTATCTAGTTACATAAAATGAATTCCTCCCCCTGCTTCTGTCTCTTTATACATCCTATTCTTCTGTGACACAGTTTCTCCTTTCCCAAATATTTCCACATCTGTTAATGTTCTCCACTCACTTAGGTTAAGTGGTAAACAGGTTTTAAAAGCTTCTGGTGATTAGAGATGGTGAGACTGACGTGCTACTAGAAGCAGCAGTGTCTGTGATGAGAACCATTGTCACTTTTGTGGTGTTACCTGTGGTGCCACCACCTCAGGTTGCGTTTTGAAGAAATCCTGTGGGGTTGACTCTCAATACAGGGATGTGCTGGGCGGTGTCACATATATTTCAGTTTATTCCACTCTTATAATTCCATTATCACTTCTGTCTTTCCTTGATTCCATTCCTGATCATAACGCCGAGACTGAATTCTGTGAGGTGTCAAGAACAAACAGAATTTGCCAACACCACTGGCAGTTGAGTTAATGCCACCAATGCAGACTCCAGTTGAAAACCATGTGTAGATGCAGTGTTCCCCTTAGCCCTAAGAACTGAGACCCGTGCTTGAAAATACAGGCCATAATAGGCCACTGTTTTTATTAGCAGTGAGAAAATTAAAGCTGTGATTCCTTTTTATGTTTTTTCTTACCTCCCTGTTATCCCCAAGTACAATGAAATAAGTCAAATTCTTTGTATCTATTAAACAGTTAAAAAACTCTGTAAGCCCCAGTGAAGGGAATTCTACATTCATAAGCAGTTTCTGCCCATGCTGCTTGGTTCACTTGTGGCCATTCAACCCTGGCCACTATAGCACAGTTTTCTTATCAGGAAAATGAAGATAAGAATATCCCTTCTACCTTTTGGGGTCAGATGAGAGAATATATGTGATGTGTCCTAACTGTGTTCAGTAGATTCCTGTTGGGCAATGGAAATGACTATAAGGCAGCTTTAGAGAAACAGGAACAATGGGGATGTGAGACTTGGGCTCCACTCTTCCTCCCCACCTTGAGAACCCAGCAGGCCCACTGGATTCAGCAATAGGGCAGAATTTTCCAAAATGTGATCTAACATATTGGTTCTTTGGCCTATAAATAGATGTTACATCAAACCATGAAAATAGAGATTAAAATGTTTGGAAAAATGTTTTTTTAATTGCAGGACCTCTCAGAGCCTTTACTATGCTCACACATCTTGTGGTTTCTAAGAGGGGAGAGACAGCAGCTCTAACAGACTTAGCTGAGTATAGTAATATTTTTTGAAGAGAATCTTATGAGACTAATCTTCCTTGCATACTTTACTGTTAAGAGAAAACAAAAGTCAGAACATAACTCAGTGCCCACTGTGGCATGCACACTATAAGAAAATCATCAAAAAGTGAAGAGTCTGACAGAGTAGAGTTGGCAGAGGATGGGACTGGCCCTCAAAGGACCCATGGATTTTGGAAAGGTGAAAGGGCAGAGGAGAAGCCATGAACAAATCAAATAGTTGTGAGCTAAAATAATAATAAGATTATTAGTAACAAATACCTAGTAAGCATGTATGGGTCAAAGAGGCCAATACTTTCGCTGTATTTTCTCTTCTTGAACGAGGGACTGTCTTCATCTTCATTTTATAGAAGCAGAGAAGAGAGTTTCAATAATCTGTCTAGAATCACACAACTGCTAAGAAGTAGAACTAGCATTTAGCTCGGATCATCTGACTCCAGAATTTGTGTTCTTTCTTATAAGATATCTGCCCCGGGAGATGGTGGGGGGTACATAGGTGGATCAGTAACTGGTAGGTGTGAATGGTGCCTGCTGCACATAATTTTGGGAAGACAGGGCAGTCCTGGATTGCAGAAGTCCCCGAGACTCTGGCCTAAAGTTCAAGCTCATTATGTTTGGGACCACTGTATATAGTTGTGTATGCATGTAATTATGTGGTTGTACACAGCACAACACACTCTCAGAAGGGGAAATGTACATCAATAGAAGAAGGGGTGCATTAAGATTTGCAAAAAAAAATGCAATATGATTTAGGAGGATTCCTCCTCATGTTGTGTAGGAGAAAGTCTTTTAAATCTCTCATCACCTATCTTCTCTAGTGAGTTTGCATCATAGAAATTTGTTCCAGTGAGTTCAGAAGAGCCATACTTAATTTCAAAAACATTGAGAATACTTACTGGCAGCTAGCAATGTCTGTGCTTCCTTTGTTTCACTCACCTGTTATGGTAGAAATGACAATGTGGGCAGATTATGGTATAACAAGAATCTCCCCAGGGGTACCGTGGGAAAGGAAAATCCTATGAAGCCTATGCCTACTATGCCTACAGATCTGCTTTGGGAAAAGGAAGAGTTGTTCTATGCATGGACTTATTTTTATCAATAAGCCAGATAAACACACCATTTATTTTTCATATTATGTGTTTAGCAATAATCCTTGCCAATAAAATGTATCAATATGTTTGTTTTGTTTTGCTTAAACAGCTAAAATGAGACAGTTTTTTCTCAGTGATTTTTAAACTAGTTCAGGTGATGAAAGACTGGGAGCGTAATTCCATATTGAGATACTTAGTTATCTTTATATTGAATTCTGTAAATTAGGGCTGTGTGTTAAAGTGAAACTATGAATGCATTGTATGGAGAAATATCAAATCACACCTATGAACATCCATGTCCTCTAAAGAACAAACTTCCATGATCAACAGTTATTCAAACATTCCTCCCTTGTGTATCTGTTACTTATCACTTTTTAAATCAAGTCACTCTATTTTTGATGTATAAGCTGCCTAGTATGTAAAGAAATATTTATGAATTAAAAAGTGATTTTGACCACATTTAATTGCTGTGATTTTCAGGGAGGCCAAATATACATTTTAGCAGTAAGGCTTTGGGTTCCCACCTGTATACACATTCACGTCATGGTTCTAGATTCGTGAGATATGACAACTAAAATGTATTGCTCACAGTTCTGGACGCTGTCAAGTAGGTAAAAAGAGGCAGTTCGGTCACCTTCTGGTGAGGATTCTCTTTCTGGATTTTGGCTGTACCCTCTAATTGTGTTCTTATATTGTGGAAAGGGCTGTGGATCTCTCTGGACCCATTTTTATAATTAATTTTTCCACTCATGAGAGTCCCATCTTCATGAGGACAATGAATGAGATTAAACACCTCCCAAAGATCCCCCTACTGATACTATCATCTTTGGAGCTTAGAATTTCAACATATGGATATGATGGGACACAAACATTCTGAATATACAATATGCATATTTACAAGAAGTATTTCAGATCATCCTGTCTAATAATATTATTTAAACTCTTTGCATGTGTTACCTATTTTACATATGTAGTTTCAGAATCACATTATCCTTATGAAAACAGGTACAATGTGGAAATTGAGTCACAGAGCGGTCAAGTAACTTTTCTAGGACTCCACATCTAATATGTAAGACAGACATGATTCAAATTTATACTTCAAAGGCCATACTCAAATAAAACTATGGCGTTCTTGGGTTCAACTCCATTTGATATAGCCTGTACAGATTTCCATTTCATTAAGTATCTGATCCTAGCACTTGAAAATCTAATGGTGTAGGAGCTGGGGTTTGGAACTCATCACTGCCCTGATCTTGTGGACACTCCTCTTGTTAACCGATGACTAAAGTTCAGGGCAGCTTGGCAAGTGGCTTTGAAATATTGCTTCTCATCCATAGCTGCCATCTTTGCCTTTGTTGTAATGACCCACCTGTTCTCATTGGCGTCCCTATGCTGATGTGTTTCCTTTGACTTGACTCCAGAATTGAGGCTTTGCCCACCTTTTCATGAAATCTTACTATTTCTGGGTTCTGTCTCTTCCATGTTAAGTGAATCCTTTCTAATGCATTTTGACCACGGATGTCGCAGTAGCACCCTTTAAATGTGGGGTAGTTTGATTATAATTCTCAAAGTGTGAATTTTCATAGTCTCACTTGAAACAGTAGAGCCAGAAATATTAAAATCTAGAACTCATTTGTCAGTTCCCGATCTCATGTGAGTTTGCTATTTTACCTGATACCCTCAATTTGCTTCTCTGAAAAATGGGATGGTTTCATTTAGCACAAGAGAGCATCTGGAGGATAAAGGATATAATGTACTTATAGGGCTAGCATAATAAATTTCCATAACTGAGGCTGTATTAAGTATAAGAATCAGAATTCATTTTTCAACTTTTTCTCTTTTCCATTTCTATCAAGACTTTATCAACTGTCCTTGTCAGAAGAGATCATAAATATCCCTGTATTTTACCCCTATGTAGAACCAGAGTATTAGTTTACATGACTTGCCCTAAGACTCTGTAGTAGAAGAACCGAAGTGAAGCCCAGGTTTCCTGAGTCTCCATATAATGACTGAGGAGAACCAACTTTTCTGTCCTCTGAAAAACACCCCTTGTAGGTGTGTGTCCACTTTTACCCACTCTGCTTGCGCTGTTGGATGGTGCTGGGGGGGAGGGGACAAGGCCTGTTTCCTCACCCGTCATTAGCAGATGACATTAAAACTCCCTGACATAAGGCAATCTTCTGTTTCTAGTAAAAATTCTTGGGTCTGTATCAGCATTTTTTAGCCATTTTCATTAGAGATCAGATTTGGGGAAGAAAAGTTTATTTTTTTTTTCTTGAGCAGGAGTGGGGGAAGGAGTATGTATGTGTTTGGGGTGTGGAGGGGGGGGTGTGAGGGGCTGGGCAGATTTCACTAGCAGTGTCCTAGCAGCTCAAGTGCTCTGACCCTTCCCTCCAGTGCTGCAGGAGCTGAAGGTGGTGCTTGGTGTCAGAGCCTGGTTTCAACTTGTAGACTAGAAGACTGTTGAAAGTTTCTCATCCTCCACTTAGTTTCTTACCCTATGGAACTGAGAGCCTGACACCCACTTCACTAACTGAGAAGGTCGAAAGAAGAATGAGAGCATTCACTTGAAAACGCTTCGTGACTGTAAACTTCTGTAGAGCTCTAAGAGGCATTTATGATCGTGTTGCTCTATGACCCAGATCCACAGCTTTATGTCAATTCCCTGCTTCTGTTCTTGCTGTCCCAGAAACAGATGGAAAACTAGAGTCCCTTTTTTTTTTTTCTGTCGGCACAGTCCGGAAATGAAGCTTATGTGTGTTTTCAGATACTTCTCTGGAATGAGAAGCGCGGCACAGACCAGGCTGTTTAGAAAGCACAGTTGTTATTTATGTTTCCTATCTCTCTTGAAGTCACCCCACTGTGCTTTTAAGGAGGATTGGGGAGGGTGAGCAGAACCCCCATGGTGAGGAGTAATGAGTTTCCCTTGCTTTTCCATGAACCAGCTCTTTGGAAAGCTAACCTTCTCCCCAGGCGCTCACTACTAATTAAGAGGAGGGGTGCAGTGTTGGTAGATGTCTACTGAAGCAGTTCTCCAATTTTTTTCATCTTTGCACATCAACTTCTCTTTTTCTTCTTAATTCTCTGTAAGAAGTCACGCGTGGGAGGTGCCCAAGGAAGTGTAGTCTCAGATTCCTGGAAAGGGCAGTGAGCTGGGACTCAAGATTCCCTCCATAATGAGGTTCAGGGTCTGCCATCAGAATGGCTTTGAATCCTGACCCTGCTACTGTTGAGCTGTATTCTTATTCTCTATAATACTCAGCCTTACTTCCTGTGACATGGAAGCAGCATTTCCTCCTCAGTGGGGCTAGGTGCAGTGTGTGTAAGCCACATGACGTTTGGTGCAGAATGCCTCTTAGTAACTGACCTCTATGGATATTTTCATCAGTTCCTCATTTAGCAAACACTTAGTGATCATCTGTGAAGTGTAGGTAGGGCAAGGCATTAGCACAGGGGAGCTTGCAGAAAATATTCCAGACTTTTAGGAGAAATGCCAGAAGAAACTCTCTGTTTAAAATCTAGTCAAAGCAAAACATGTGCATACACGCTATGCATTGGAGAAGACATCTTAGATGGGATGGGGGGTGTCTTCTACCCCCTTGCTGAGTGCTAGATCTTAGACAAGTGCAGGAAGAAGAAAGGGAAGGCAAGGAAAATTATATGATCAAAACTTTGTCCCAGTCCATGGCTCAGGTAACTCTTATAACTGAATTTCCCTACAGGATTTGCTGTAAATCTGATAAACAGAAAAAGAGACCTTGAACTTCTCACACTTCCATCTCCGCACCTGGGCCCTCAGTTAGATGATTTCACTCTGAGAACAGCAGCCTTCAATTTTCCTCTCCCCCAACATCATTTTAAAGCATAGCCTTCCAAATGCCATTCCTCTTCTGAAGCCAATATATTTTTTACAGTTGGAGTTAGCTGCAATGTCTTTCACAGCTCACAAGTCATTGGGAAGATTTGATGTTCATTCTGCTAAAATATTGCTGCCTGAAGACTCAACTGTGAAATGCAGCTATCTTGTGTATTCACGCTGAGCAATAGTCCCAATACACAGGTACACATGCAGACACTCACACATGCACAAGCAGGTGTATGTAGGTTGTAAACGATTACAAGCTAAAAAATGCAGAAGGTTTATGCACACTTATTATTATGCACACTTATTCTGCCTATGCATAGGTATCATTCATCTTGAGTTCTGTTGAAGATAATATAGCCAATGAAGACGTGAGCTCTGCATAGCTGGTGTGTGCATGTGTGTGTGTGAGAGAGAGAGAGAGAGAGAGAGAGAGAGAGATCAGCTTCTAAGAAGATTGTTTACAGTCTAACTTTTCAATTAAAGATTCATTTATTTATGCATACAAGAGCCGGGGTAAGGCCAGAGGTGTGGGGATGGGGTGGGGTGAGAGGATTCACCAGAGACGGAGTGGGGAGCAGAACAGGTGGACTGACTGAAATACACTGCTGAGGGGAGCAATGGGCAAGACAGGAAAGGTCTGCTGTGCTATGTGGGAATCTCCCTGGCCCGTGATCAAGCTTGTGCTTCAGTGGCTGCTGATAGCTTCTAATGCTGAGACTTAATCCCTCATGCCACCAGGGAGGCCTTGCAGTCTAACTTCTTAATCCACAATCTTGACACTGGAACACTGGGTAGTTGGAAGACCTTTATAAAAGACATTATAGAGGGCAGACTTTGGAAATTGTACTATATTCAAATGTTCGGTTTGTCACTTTAAAAGTTGCCTAAATAAAAGTGAGTTACTTACACTCATTAGACTCATTAAGGCAAGCTACCTCATCTGTAAAATATGCTACTACCTCTGAGAACCTTTGTTAGAATTTAATGTGGTCATATAAATAAAACATCCCTTATACAATGTCTGAAAAACATTGGAAGAAGTATTTCCTTTCCCTTTCTCTTCTATCTAGGGGGATTTTATGTAACTGAGTAATGAAATTCCTCTCACCTTTTTCATATATTCACTCTTAGAAAGTCATGAGTTTCCTGATTTGAATCTGACTGGCACTTCCCAGGACACCTCTTAGGAGAATGAGGCAGAGCTCAAGGTTACCCCTCAGTCACCCTCATTAACTGGCATACAGGCCAATTGCATTAGATGATATATTTTTTTAAGTACAGTAATCTCCAAAGGTTTTGATATTGCGACACATGTTCAAGATGGGCTTCTGAAGTTGTTTTATAAAAGAAAATTTTCATACTTTGTTTTAAGCATGACCTCTTGGAAAAATAGTACAGGAATACATTTTTGCAGTTGTTTCAAGAATTTCTTCTCTTATCCATAATTCATAGTGAAATTGAAACACATTAAAATCTCTGCAAAACTGAAGCTCTCTGTGTATCGATTTTCATGTGTCGAATCCATATCTTCATTGGTTTTTCAGGCCTATGTGGAATGATACCATTATCACCCTCACTAGAAGTCAGATTGCCAAGATAAGTGTGGAATTCACCCTTTCACCAGGGGAATCTCCCCATCCCATGCAAAAGGCATAGCTCTCCTACAGACTACACCTACGCCCCACAAGAGGAAAGACTCTATATCTATTATTTTCAAAACCTAGAATCCTTACTAAATGTAATATAGTACAGAAACCTTCATATCATGGCTAATATTAAGAAAATTTGCCACCAAAAAGAGAACATGGTGCAGTGCTAGAGTTGCACAACGTTGCTGTATTTTCTTCAATCAAAATTTTGAGCAGGACATACAGCATGGTGTTAGCAGATAATAAAAAACTTTTTATTGAAGTTGGGGGATTTGGATCCCATCTGTCTGGCCTTTCTTGTGGCCTGCATCTCTGTTACCACCCCTGTCCTAGCCACCACTTCCAAATACTAAGGTTGGGCAGAACACAGTCAGAAACTGCCAGCGTGGTAGAAAGAGAACCAACTACAAAACAAGACACTTGGCTTCTGGTGCTAGTTCTGCCACTGTCTAGGTTGGTGATCTGAGGCAATCACTACATGCTCCCACACCAGATCCCCCCTTCCAATGAGGAGGTTAAACAAATTATCTCCATGGTCCTTTATTTTGACAATCTGTTGCTTTTTTTTTATGTGATTGTTTTTCCTTCAAGTGTTCGTCTCCCTTATCCACATGTAAGCAGTGCATTTTTTCAGCAGTTTCATTTTTTTCCCCTCTCTATGCCCTCAACTAATATTGCTGTAGCTTTTGTGTTCCAGTCTCTGTTAGGCACTGAGAACAATTATTTTTTTTAACAATGCTTTCATTTTGAAGTATTTGAAGATGGGGTTAGCATTATCACTCTCTGCTTCATGCAGAAGTGCCATGTTTGAGCAAAATTGATCATGGTGTGAGTCTTAAGTGATGAAATATTTCAGTCCCTCCAAAGCAGTCATCTACTGCCTCCCACCCCTGGGGCAGGACCTGAACATGAAGCAATGTCTAGAGCAGGCATAACTTATCCAGACCTCAGTTGGTCAGCATTCCAGCAATATGAGTCCTGTCTCCTTCCCTTTGTGAGTCTTTGAAGGCGGGCAGTATCATATTGATCTCCAGTCTCTCGCTGCCTAGTTTGGTGCCAAGCAGAGAGAGACGATTTGCTTTATTCCTGTGTGATGAACGGCTGAGTGCACAGTGGTTGTGATGGAAGGAAGCCCAGCAGTTTGAGTTTCCAATTCAGAGGTTGCTTCTCACTGCCATATGTGTTGTCTCTTCTGGAGTGCATTCAATCAAGATAATGACCCATGTGGGGCAGATGAAGAAAGACTATGCCAGTTCTTGAGGAAAGTCTTGTTAAGCTTAGTCTTGTTGCTTTTTGGAAGAATGAGGCTTCTTTCTGAGAGCCTAAGTCAGGCTATCCAAAGGCATTTTTCCACCAAAGTAACTTTCTATCCCTGGGGTCAGCAAATATTTTCTGTAAAGGGCAACTTTATCAACATTTTAAGCTTTATTGGCCATTTAGACTCTGGCTCAACGACTCGGCTCTGCTGTCTTAACATGAAAGTAGCTATAGGTAACATGTAAATGAATGAACCTAGCAATGGTCCAATGAAACTTCATTTGCAAAATCAAGTGGTGGGCCAGATTTGGGCCACAGGTTATAGCTTGCTGATGCCTGTCCTGCTTTTTGATCCAGAAGTTTAACAAAAGTCTTATAAACTTCAATGTAATCATTCCTTACGTGCAACTCATGCAAATAGATAAAATAAGTTATGACTGGAATTGCTTGTCCTTGAAGATTGCACCTCCTCCTCCTTGCTCTTGGGACATCTATAACACTCTGAAAAATATCATCACATCCCCTGGTAGTTTACATTCTCAAGTTTATTTCTGCCCCACATAGCTCCAGATTTTTATAAATTTACAGTAAAATTCTCTAACCATCAAACTTATTTTAAGTCATAGGTATAGTACTCTTTACTGTAAATTTAAAAATTAAAAAAAGCAGAGATTATATTGCACAATATAGATATCTTTTCACTGAACATTAAATGTTCCCAATTTTTACAGGTCCTTCCCCTATTATAAAACTAGCAGCTATTCACTAGATATTTCTCTAACGAATATAGCTGTATACTTATACATATCTGCTTTCTCCAAATACTTAACTGTTCAAATGGAAAACCAAACCTTCCGTGTGCCTCCTGCAGGGCAATTTTGATTGCCTTGGTGCTTGGACCATCCATGCTGTCTTGTTTTCCTCTTTCACCCCATGCCAGGAATCTGGGCATTTCGCCAATTCCAAGTAGTACCTCTCTGAATGGAATAGGGGAGTGATGAGTGACACCTTTCCTCCAACATTACATTCACATGATGTTGTACACATATGGTCATCCAGTATCCCATTTGCTCATGAAAGTGAAGGCCCAAAGTGACTAGGACTTTATAAGTCTTGCCTCTAGAAATTAGTCCTTTTTGACATCTGATCCCAACTCACGGCTTACCACACCCGGGAAGGGTGCTAGGCCCTGGTCTGGTGCAATCCCTTTGTTTCCAGAGAAGGCATCTGAAGTTCAATAGGGAGAAATGACTTGCTTAATAACCAATTACAATTTAATATGTAGGGTTAGAATTCAAGTCTGGAAATTTTTCTCATGGATAAAATTGTTCAAGATATTGTTCAGTCTCTCTCTCTCTCTCTCTCTCTCTCTCTTTCTGTGTTGTGTGTGTGTGTATAATCGCTAGGTACCATTATTTATTTTTTTCTTTTTTAAAGATTTATCCATTCATACACACAAGCTGGAGTACAGGCCAGAGGCACGGGGCGGTGAGAGGGTCCACCAGAGACAGAGTGGGGAGCAGAACAGGCAGATCAGAAATACACTGCTGAGGGGAGCAGCAGGCGAGGCAGGAGAGGTCTGCCGCGCCATGTGGGACTCTCCCTGGCCGGGCGCCAAACCCGCATCGCGCCCCGCGGACAGCTCCACAGCGCAGCGCTCAACACCTGCGCCACCAGGGAGGCCCGGTACCATTATTTTTAATACAGTTCATTGCTCATTGATAAGTACTTATTTTAAATCACTGTACTTCTTATTTCTCTTAATAGTTGATTCTTTTGGTGATCATTTCTCTAATAGTTCTAAAAATGTGATCTTAAAAGCATTACAAGGAAAAACTAAAGGAGGAAGATCACCAGACAGATATTTTGTTGTATTGGCAAAGGACATGATTCCAGAAAGGATGTTATGAATGAGGAAAAAGAAGAGACCTCCTAAAAATATCTCATTCTGTGATCTCTTCTGTTTTTTTTAAATCTTATCTCTTGAGATATATATTTCCTATAATAAAGACTTATGTCTATATAACTCTTGGTGTTTTTGAAAGTACTATCATATACCATTACATGTCATTTGATCATCACCAGAAGACCTAGTGAATATATCAAACTCTTGTAAGTTACCTTAAAAGATGACATGCCTGCCTGCCAGCTTTCCTCAAATGACACCCAGACTATACCCTCCATGGTCTTTCAAACTTGAACAGTCTGCAAACACAAAGACCCAAATTTATCCTCTTTCTTCCTCCCTTTCTCTCTTCCTTCCTCTGTTCTTCTCTCCCTACCTCCCTTTCACACTCTCCCTCACAAATTCTGGTCAACAGTGATGAAAGGGTATTTGGAGATTCTACCAGACTCAGAGTGCTCCTTTTTGAAAATGGATATACTGAGTAGCTTTGGAATTAAACATTAAATTATTCAATCAACATCGGCACTCTCCTCCAATCCCCTTAAGGTAGAAGAACTATATTTAGAGAAAGAATCTAAGGACTCCATGGTGTAAGGTAGTCAGAAGTATTTCCAGAGAGAATTTTTTTTTTCCTTATCCTCAACCGAACTGGAATAGAAGTTATTTATCAATCTGTGTTTGCTTCAGCAGCACACATACTAAAAGTTATTTATCAATCAACTATCCCACCTTTATGTGATGGGTACTTAATTTTTGCAGGCTGTTTGTGTATTAGATGGACACCAATAGCATGTTTTCTGGCTGGTTTCAAGCAATTGATACATTCTTTTTCTTATTCACTTCCTTTTAATACCTGCAGTTCTTTCCACATGTATTCTGAATGAAGTTTATTTGGTGCTGCCCTGATAACCACAAATGTCTTTTTTTTAATACTTGTGTACCTTTTCTCTTTGCATTTGAAATTAAACCAGCCCAAAACCATAATTGAAAGAGGAGAGCCTCAGCTTTAATTACTCCCAGTAATAGATATGACAATAAGCAGGGCTCATTCACAGCCATTACATTAAGCAATGGAGTCACCAGGTCACTGATCCTGACACCATGAAGGCTGAAGTGCTCCCTGATGGGGTACTCACTGCCTCATCATGGCTGTGTCTCCATTAACCATAGATGAGGGGGTGGGAGTGTCCATCAGTGGAACCCACAGAATGTGCTGTGTGCTGAAAATGGTGTGTCTTTGATTGCTTACTGACTCTTTACTGGCTGCTTGAACTAGACAAATAGCCCTCTCTTTCTCACTGTTCATATGTAAAAATCAAAGATGATAGCCACATAATGATTATATAAATAAATCACACGTATAAATGAGCCTGTAAATACTGATGCTCTGCAGCATTGAAGGTTGCTGATAGACTATTTTGTCATCCGATGGCTTCCATAGCCGAGTGGAAATGTGTATTCAGTTTGAATTTCATCTAATTTTTATAGCCAATTTCAAATGGCATCTAATGTCCAAAAGGGAAAAACAAAGAGGAACAAGAGAAGCAGTATTTGATGATCAGACTTGATGATCAGAATCTACAGAACCTATATTTCCTTCAACGGATTGTCCCCACTTTAAGAAAACCCAAGATGGCTCTCACGCCTTAGCAAGTCATTTCAGCACGTGGAAGTCTCCAAGATAGCAACCAAACCGGGACATTCTTACCTCTGCACCTCCTTTTTTTTTTTTTTTTTTTTTAATGAAGCAATTCTACTGGTCAGGAAAGAACATCTGTGCATTTTGTGACCAGCAAAAAAAATCTGTGTTGTAGAAATTTGTATTATAACTAAGTCATTAATTCATTAACCCTTTGTAAGGACAACACTTAGGTACTCTGTGCTTAATTGACTTTGACCATGAGATTACAAGGTTTCTCATTTCCTTAGAGTCTAGTCTGAGAGTTTCTGAAGGTAGAGGGATAGCCCTGTGAAGTAGGTGTGGCATACTGTGCTGCTCAGAGGTAAAGAGAAGAATGTCTTCAGCCCTTGGGATATATGAGAGAGAAAGTTTCTGAGGATTCCAAGTGAGTCAGTGTGAGTCTAGAAAAAAAGTAGAGTCAAGTGTTAGCCAAGAAGGTTGATTCCCTTGTGTGGGCATCTGTTTAATTAATGGCACTTTTACAAGATACTGTTTACTATTTGAGCAATTTACTCCTGAAAAGAGAGTTTGTTTCTGACCAAAAGTAATAAATAGAAATTTATCATGCTTATAAGTACATCTTTCCATGAGTTTGAATTAGGGGATCAGGGAATTAGGAAAAATGTCTCTTGATAGGAATTAATTTAAAAGAATAACTCACTCCTTTTATGCATTTACCAGGATTTTTTGGGTCTTTTGGTTGGTTTGTTTTTTATTGATTGGTGTTTAATAGAGGGCCAAGTGAGAGATTTGTAGCAAAATTTGTTAGGAGCCACTTCCAATTAAAGTTCATTTGTAATGAAGATAAATGATAATCTGAGTTAATAGGAAAGCAGTATTCAGTGTTACCTTAAAAATGATTTACACAGGGCAATTTAGGAGCCTTCCTAGTCTGTAAATTAAGGCACCTTTATGATTAAATCCCAGACTACTAAACCCTCTTCCTTAATTTTATGTTTAATGTGAAATATCATTATAGAGATCAGGATCCCTAATCCTATTTGAAAGTGACTTCCTCAAAAAGTCTCTGAGACTCTGACCTTGAATCAACATGAAAGGAATCATGTGCTTACTCCTGAAATGTCTGCCCTTTGATACACTCTACCACCCCCATCCCTAAATTCACAATTCCTTTTCCTAGTAGGTAAACTCTCCAAAGTATAATCTTGGTGGAAATGGAGCATGGACAATGGCATGAAATCCTGTGTCTGTCTAGATTGTATCCTCAGCTTCTAAGACAGTGCCTGGCTTAATTAGCAACTAGTGGACTGGTTACCATATTAGTCATATGAATGGAGGGACAGAGTGTGTGAATGTAATAAAGAACTGAAAGAAGAAATTGATTGTTAATATGTTAATTTACAAATTTACACCTATGAATCAACTAGGGAAATTTTCAAAAGGATTGATGTCTGGATCCTATTCCCAGATATTCTTATGTTATTGGTCCAGAGATTGAGATTTGTAATCTTCCCAGATGGTTTTAAAGTGCAAGTATTGGTGCAGTCGATGTGGTAATTCTGGCTTAGAAAGTCTGGAACCTGTTTCTGTTCAATTTCACCCCAATACTGTCCTTCCACTGGACACTGCCTTTGATTTTCTGATAAGTTCTCGTTTAACATTTTATTCCTCCTGTTGCTATAGGCCCAGACATCATTTCATCTACATTGTAAAATAGCACTGCTCACTATGCTATGAGCTCCCCGCAAGTCATTTAACCCTAGGAAACCTCAGAATTTCCATCTGTAAAATGGGTATAATCATCTTTTTTCATGTTTCTATGAAACTCAGTTGAGGTAATAGGTGCAAAACTGTTGCAAAACAGTAAAATACTAAAATGTAAGCAATTATTGTTTACAATAGAACTGTAGATATATTTTACTAATTTGTTTATATTTTATGAACATAGAATTTGAAAACACTTAGAATAGCAGGGAATTTGGTTTCAGAAAATAAGGGATGTGTCGCAGATCTGTTATCTGCTATCTGTAATAAATCTAACTACTTAACCTCTTTGAACTTCAGTTTCAAGGATACCACCTGTCTCAGAAAGTAGTAAGAAGTAGATGAGCAAATGTTCCTAAAAAGGACTTTGTGCGCTCTAAAAGACTGTGTAAATTTTAGTCTGTTTTTGTTGCCTTTGTAATTATTTCTTCTGCTCATGAAACTGGCTCCAATTAGCTCGAGACAGTTGATTGTGTGCATCTCTTGTACTAATTCAGTGACATGAAATCAGCCATGGTAGGAGTATTTATACCAGGAAAATCAGCAAATAGTGTCATTCAGTACTTTCTTTTTGTTCTTTACCTCTTTCCCTTTCTCTTCTTTCCCCTCCTCCTCCCTCCCTTCTCTCTCTCTATCTCTCTCTCTTTTTTTTTTGAGACCTACTTTACCAGCATACCAGTGCCTTTATCTAAAAATATCTAACATTATGAGAGTCAAAAATACTGAATTCAGTTCATACTGGGTGATTTGAATAAGTTAAATTGAGACATAATTGAAACTAAGAGAATGGCAGTAGTTGGTAATAACTCACAATGCCAAGTATCAGTTTATTGAGGAGAAATTGTACTTGCTTATCCTAGATTGAATGTAGACAACAAGCCAAACCCTCAATATTTTTCTCTGACCTATTCAGACACCACAAAAGCATGCACCATTTGCTAGCATAAAACTGAGGATCACCTAGTTCTTCAGTTCAGTGAAGCCAACTAGTCAGTTTGGAGTATTCAAGCCAAATGAGATTTGTTTTCTTTTTAGAAAATCTCTTCTGCCCTAAGGAGGTTCTTATTTTCTTGACAGACCATTTATTTTTATTTGTGGCTAACTGATTATAATCTTTGTCAGCCATCACCCTATGGACAATTGGGCATCTCTTGCCCCTCAGAACCAGCTGAGAGATTCCTAAAACAGTGTCCTCATCATCATCACAGTGGGGTGGCACATCCTGAATAATCCCTGCTGAATCAAAGGCTGGTCTTCACTCTGTTCTCTCTTCCATGTTCTGATCTAACTAAGCGATGTGTCTAATTGGGTCCAAACACAGGAAATTTTATAGACTACCTGTAGTCTCTGTAGGATCAGACATTTAACCCCCTGGAGTTCTGTACCTTTTTCATCTTCTGAGACAGTCAGTCTTCCCTGAAAATTTACTTGTTACAAGTGGATCATCAGGTCATGGGTCACATACTGTTACAAAAGCATGTCAAAAAAAAATGACAGCGACACTGTGCTTCCTGCTAGAAATTAGCCAGGTGCACCATTATGTAAGGAGCTCAATCTAGAGAATGCAGTAATTAAAATAACAATGAAGTACTATGTTATGCAACACTTTGCAAATATATTTTCATTTGTGTATTGTATAAGCCAAGCATATCAGGCAGTAACATTGTGATTTGAAAACAACAATGGGAAGTGAATGAGGACCCTGGATTGGAATTTTTCTGGAGTCTTCTCCTGCTATGCTAATTAAAGACCTGTTGTCTTAATTAGAAGGTGTTGCAGTGTGTGGCGGTATCTGATTGAAGAATGTCTCCCAGAATGTTATGGGTTAGGCAAGATTCACACTGTGTAGACTTGCAAGGAAAAGGAAAAATAGAAAAATCTGGATGGAGTATTGGAGTATTGGATATAGATTTTATATTTTGTAAGTCCCAAGATATTTTTTCCAGTACACCCAGAAATTATCAGATTTGAAGAACAGAATCATAATTACCAAGCTCATAGGAAATGGATTTTTAAATGATTGGAAATATAATTATGTAGTTGACAGTGAAATGATATTCACCATTCCATAGATTAGTCTGTTCTTCTCTGCTATGCAGGGAACTCCTTTTCAGGTACTAAGAACTTGAAGATATTGTCATGTATTTTATTGTAGGAGCTTTAATTGCTCTATTGTTTACATTTAGGTAGATGATACAACTGAAATGAATTTTTATGTATTGTGCAAAGTATGGAGTTAAACTTCATTTTTCATACCAAAAACAATTTCTAAGTGAGATGTTTCTTGGGTCTCTATTTTTCTATTTCTTCATTTCAACCTAATTATTTTTATTCTGAATTTGGCATGTTCTGCCTAATTATGTGGATTATCAACCATTTGAGAAAGTTAGAGGGAAAGGAATTTGAAAGCATACACACAATGTTGAATCAGTCTCTGATTATTATTTGGACTTGCGATCTCCTTGGTATCATATGAACCAGCCAAACTGAGACAAGCCACCCTGATGCCCCCCGACAAAAGGACTCACTGAAAATCAGCTTCTCTTTCGTCAGAATTCTGGGAATGTCAATCTTTTGTCTTTATCTAAGAGCATGTAGACCTGATTCAAGCACCTTTCATATTGGAACTGATATTATTTGCTCAATGACCTCTGACTGCACGGTAAGGTGATAAGTGGTGTGTGAAAGCATGCAGTTTTTGGATTTGGGGTCTTACTAAATACCTTTCCCCAACACCACTACACTTTAGAACCTGTCAGTGAAAATGACTACCTAGGGACACATGATCTGAATCACTGAATGATAGCATTTGTGCCATACAGTCACAAAAATTGTTCAATTTATGTTTAGATAATACATTATTTATTAAAATGTGAGGACAATACTACTCAGTTCACAATGGTGAACAAAAAATTCTTCACTTTTGTTTCCATAAGACAAATGGTCTGAAAGTCTCTCCCTCTAGATTTTCCTCTATGTCCTTTGTCTTATGAAATTAAAGGTAGCAAAACAGTTTAATAAAATGAAATTTCAAAGTATAGTACAAAGAAACCTGCCACTATGATTTTAGAAATCCTGGTCCCTGACAATAAATCAGATAATTAATGTGGGTTTATATGACCCTCATTTATTCAGTGAGTTCATTCATTTATTGAACTCACCTTGTGGCGTTGATGGGCTCTAGGCTCTAGGGATATAAAGTTGAGTAAAACAGACATGATCTTTTCTTCTTGGAGCTTAAAGTCAAGTGCAGAAGCAATCAATTGTTCTAATAGCATCATTACAAATATGTAAAGATAATAAGTACTCTGTAGAAAATTAAAGGGAGATTATTCAAATACAGACTAGGACTGGGGAGGATTTGATCTGAAATCTAAAGAACATAAGAATTAACTAGCTGAAATGGGTAAGGAGAGAGACAGGAACACATTTACAGTACAGTGACAATATGAGAGCAATTGCTTCCTCGGAGGTTTGAAGAGTGGTAGTGTGACTGCAGTATAGACAGTAAAGAGGAAAACCTCTTCTGAGGATGCAAGAAAGATAAGATCTAGATATTATTCATATATGCAGACCTTTTAACAATTTTGGTCTTTGATCTAGTGATAATTCTTCAAGGCTTTAGAGGCAGATCATCCAGATCTGGGGTCCACTTAAGGCTCTTAAGAGTCCATGAAACCCCTAAAGTGGAAAGAAAATTTTGAGTCTTGCCAGTGCCCAGTGATCGCTGTATCTCATGCACTGCAGGTACCAAAGGTGACAACAGAATTTGCCCAGATGACTAAAATTTAGAAAATATGTCATATGAGAATCCTTTGGACAGGAAAGTTCCAAAACCTTCAGTGGATCCTCAAAAGAGGGTGTAGGACTAAAAAATAAAAGAAAGAAAAAATAGCTATTGACAAGTAACCTCTTCCACAGAATCATCTAATTTGACATTTAGCATCTTGCCATTTATTATTCTTACTTTTTATGGCACACATTTACTATTTCTAATATTGAAAGTGAACATTAGTACTGGCTAATTGCTTTACCTAGGAAGTTGTTGGCAGTTGTGACTAGAGTTAATGAACTTAGTAAATATTCAAGATGTTCTGTAAGTTCCATTGTACAAAGTATGTCTATTATTTCTTTAATTACTTTTTAATTAAAGTTACTAATGGCAAGGGACAAACTATTACTTTCTTGGACTAAAGCTTCAGATTCTGTTTCTTCCCGGACTTCTGAAAGTAGGTTGGGCCTTTCTATTCTGTGAACCACCAAACCACCTTCAGTTTCTAGTGCTGAAATTTGCTCCCTGTTCAGTTCTATACCATGGGCATATAGCCATTGAGATGCTTCCCTCTTGAAAGCTGATTTCCAAATTATAACATTTAGAGCCATTTATATACCATTAGAACTGAAATACAGAGTGATTGGGAGTGGTGTCTCTCTCTCTCCCTGCCTTTATTATACTTACAGAGTGCTTTAGAATTTATAGGCTCTTTTTTTTTTTTTTTTGTGGATAAAGTACTTTCTAATAACAAATCATCAATTACACAGTAACCCTTTGTGGTTATGGCAATACTTTTGTGCAAATTACTGTACCAGAAATCCAGGACCTGCAATCAGCTCCCTCAGAAATGTGAATTGATCTGGAGGCAGATCAATTGGAGGCAAAAAATTATAAATCACAGTCTCTGTAACAGAGACCTTATTGTCTATTAGGATGTGATGGGATGTATTTTACAAATAATTAAAATATATTGATTGATGTCATAAACATGTAACTTAGCACAATTAAAACTTTTATGACAATGAGGACACAACTTTCCAGAACTTCCGGGACACAGCAAAAGCAGTAATAAGAGGAAAATATATAGCATTACAAGCTCACATCAAGAAACAAGAAACAACCCAAAGAAACAATTTAATCTCACATCTCAAAGAACTAGAAAATGAACAACAAAAAACCCCAAACGACAGTTTAAGAAAGGAAATAATAAAAATCAAAGCAGAACTAAATGAAATGGAAATAAAAAAAAAAAATCCAGAAAATTAACGAGACCAAAAGCTGGTTCTTTGAAAAAAATAAACAAAATAGACAAACCACTAGCCAGGCTTACAAAGAAAAAATGAGAGAAAACACAAATAAATAGGATCATAAATGAAAAAGGAGAAATCACAACGGACACAGCAAAAATAAAAAAACAATCAGAGATTACTATAAACAGCTATATGGAAACAAGTATAACAACTTAGAGGATATGGACAAATTCCTAAAACTATACAATCACCCAAAACTAGACAAAGAAGATATGGAACACCTAACAGACCAATCACAAGTAGTGAAATTGAAGCAGTAATTAAAAACCTCCCCAAAAACAAAAGCCCAGGACCAGACAGTTTCACAAATGAATTCTACCAAACATTCAAAAACGAAATAGTCCCTATATTACACAAACTCTTTCAAAAAATCGAGAAGGAAGGAGTACTACGAAACACATTCTATGAAGCAAATATTACTCTAATACCGAAACCAGACAAAGACAATACAAAAAAAGAAAATTACAGACCAATCTCCCTAATGAATACTGATGCAAAAACATTTAATAAAATCTTGGCCAATAGGATCCAACAATGCATCCATAAAATAATACACCACGACCAAGTGAGATTTATCCCAGGGGCACAAGGATGGTTCAACATCCGAAAATCAATCCATGTAATCCAACAAATCAACAAAAAGAAAAATAAAGACCATATGATCATATCAATAGATGCTGAGAAAGCATTCGACAAAGTACAACACCCATTTATGATAAAAACCCTTGAAATCCTTGGGATAGAAGGAACATACCTCAACATAATAAAAGCCATATACGACAAACCCACGGCCAATATTATACTCAACGGTGAGAAGCTGAAGGCCTTTCCCCTAAGATCAGGCACAAGGCAAGGATGTCCACTCTCACCATTACTTTTCAATATAATTCTGGAAGTCCTAGCCAGAGCAATTAGACAAGAGAAAGACATTCAAGGGATCCAAATAGGAAAGGAAGAAATTAAACTGTCTCTATTTGCAGATGATATGATAATATATATACAAAACCCTAAAAACTCCATAGGAAAACTACTCAAAATAATAGACCAGTTCAGTAAAGTAGCAGGATACAAAATCAACACACAAAAGT
>PVIJ01011449.1:0-12934 GCA_004024925.1 Scalopus aquaticus
GTGTCTCTCTCCCACCCGGCCTCCCTATAGTCCTGTTATAAGTGAAACCATTCGATATTTTTCTTTTTCTTTCTGGCTTATTTCACTGAGTATGATTCCCTCTAATTCCATCCATGTTGCGGCAAATTGCATGTGTTTATCTTCTTTCCATGCTGAATAGTACTCCATTGTGTATATGTACCACATCTTCTGGATCCAAAGTATGACCTAATCTTAATTAATTATGCAATTTAAAGCATGACATATTTCAGTGAGATCACCAGGGTGAAGTATAAACTGGAGGCCCTGAAAGTATTTAGCCTTAAAACCAATTTATACTTTAGGATTTTTTTTAAAGATTTATTTATTTATGCATATAAGAGCTGGGTTGCAGGCCAGAGGTGTGGGTGGTGCGAGGATTCACCAGAGGCAGAGTAGGGAGCACGACAGGCAGATCTACTGAAATACACTGCTGAGGGGAGCAGTAGGCGAGGCAGGGGAGGTCTGCTGCACTGTGTGGGAAGCTCCCTGGCTGGGGCTCGAACTTCTGCTGCAGTGGCTGCCTATGGCTTCATAGAACTGATACTTTACCAGATGTCCCACCAATTTATACTTAAAAAAAAAATATTGAAGAGCTTAACTATTTTTCCTTATTTGGAATATCTATCTATCTATCTATCTATCTATCTATCTATCTATCTATCTATCTAGTTAAGCTATCTTAATGTGTGTGTGTGTATGTATATGTATATGTGTGATGTATGTATATACACACATAGACACTATACTAGAATTAAAACAGACAGAAAATTAAGTTAATTTTAAAATTATTTTATTCTATTAAAATAACAAAGGCAAATCCTGTTCTATATAAAATAACATTCTTTATGAAAAGTAACTATCTTCTAAAACCTCAAAAAATAAAATTGAGAAAAAGAAAAAAATTGCATTGTAAGTCTCTTCAAAGTATGGATTAATGTTTTATTTTCATACCTGCCGCAGTGGTGATAGTGCTGAGACTTAACCCCTAGGCCACCAGGGAGGCCCTAAGACGAAATCTATACAGTTTTCTTTTCCCCCCAGGGACATAATCTTGCTCTGCATCACACCACAACCGTCTCCATCCACCCTGACTATTCATTAACCTTTCACTACTTCCCCCTAAATATACCTATAGCAGAAAAAAATAAAGGCTCTATTTTGGTTGTTTCTATAGTATATATTTTCATTTGCCAAAATTTGGCTAATTACCTCTTCATATATCATCAAAGCTGTAGGATAAACTCTAAATAAGCTTTTATGGAAATGTTAGCTGAATTCTGTGAACATGAAAAACATTCTAAAATAGGATTTATCTCATGTGTTTGTTACAGTATCTCTATTAATAGATCAAATATAAATTTTGCCATTAGGTTCTTAATTTATGACCCATAGGTTGTAAATACTTAACACCTATAAATGCATTTTAAAAGCCAATCCTTCCAGTGCGCGTGAGTAGTCTAACGATGAAGAAGAGATGCAGAAAAGAATGAGAACAGAGTTGTGTAGTTGCATTTCAGATGGAATTCAGTGTCGGTTAAGCATCTCAGACGGTGTCTTATAAAAGACGTTGTCAACTATGTGGAAATCAATTGCAATCATTTTGGATCCTGGGAGGAAACACAGTGGAGCTACATAAAATGTGAATCCATCAGAGATATGGTAATGAGATACAGTTTGTAAGTGATTTATAGAAGTTTAAAAATGTTCAATTAAAACAGTATAATACACTTTTTACTGAAAGGACCTGATAATCTTCCTTTCTACTGAATGAAAGATGATCTAAAACATTTGATTGCCACAATGTAGAGTAGAGATGTATTTCCTGCACATGTGAGGAAAGATGCATACAGTGGGCTAGTAGAGGATCTCACTTATTTATAACAAAGTTAGTCAAATAAAAAATCCCTTGGGTAAGATCAGCCTCTTGAAAATTATAAACCAACTTAAAAAAACCTATGTACCCTTTCTTCAAAAATTGGGGGCTTCCCTGCTGGCACAACAGATTAAGTCTCAGCACTATGAAGCTGTACACAGCCACTGCAGCACGAATTCGATACCCGGCCAGGGAGCTTCCCACATGGCACAGCAGACCCCTCCTGCCTCACCCGCTGCTCCCCTAGGCAGTGTATTTCAGTAGATCTGCCTGTTTTGCTCCCCACTCTGTCTCTGGTGAATCCTCTTACCCCTCACATCTCTGGCCTATGCCCCAGCTTTTGTATGCATAAATAAATCAATCTTTAAAAAAAAGAACACAGTACACACAGAACTAAAAATAAAAAGATTGATTTACATAGGGAATGAGAAAAGGGAGAGCTAAGAGAGAAAAGAGTATTTTTCAGCTCGCATGTGGCCAGAGGCTGTCTGTCCCACCCCAGAGAGCACCCAGTAAGCAGAGGCCAGTGTAAGTGGTGAGAGGTCATTGGCGGAGCAGAAGTGGAGGTGGACGGTGCAAGTGGGAGTCAGGAGAAGAGAGCAAACTGTGTGCTCTGTCTTCTTAAAGTCCATGTGAAGGTTCTGTCTGCCACTAGTTCCCAGCAAGTCATAGGGCTCAGTCCACCTTTTTCCACTGTGTTAGCCTGAGTGCCCCCTACTGGCTCAGAGGTTGTTCTTCACTGTTCCTCTAATACCACCATAGACTGCCACACCTGCATCAAACTGCAAGCCTGGACTCCAGCCCACTGTCACCTCTGCCCATGCTAACATGGGTAAGCCCTGCCCCAGCACAGGTTGGAAACCCTCCATTCAAACCCTGGCCCCTGTAGCTGCCACACTGCATCCTCTAATAAATATGATAAGTCATTTGGTGCTTATTGTAAAATCTGGAAGAAGTTCAAGACAGTCCCACCCTTACAATCTTTATGGCGGTGTCAGAGAAATTTGTAGAGGAGAACAAACTGTTTTTTCTGTAGTCATTTTAGGTTCATTGGCTGGGGAACTGTAAATTGGGTTAATATAACATAAGTTAAGAGAAAAACAAACAAGTTTATTAATGCATGCATCACACATAAATGCAGAACACTCAATGATAAATAACTGAGAGGGCTAGTTGGAACTTGGACTTATATAGCATCTTAACCAAAGTATAGTGCATTTTTAGAAATTTCTACATAAGACTAAGTAAAAGAATTTTGAGTTTCTAGGGCAGCAACTTGTAGGAAGGTATGGAGGACCTAATACAAAGGATAATTAGTAATTTGCTATGCAGTTTCCTATGGTACTATCTCTGGAAGGATATAAGGGTCTATCTAGAGTTTTCTCTGGTGATTAACTTCTGTCCTTCCTGCTCAAGATGAGCATAAAGACACCTCTACAAGTTTATCTGCATGACATGTATTTATTATAGGTAAAACAGTAAGTTATTTGCTGATAGTTACTTCAGTTGATAAACAGTTTCTGAGAACTTTTATTTGTGCCAGACAAAAATCCTTATTTAACAGTAAATGCCCGTTGTAAGGGCCCTATTTGGTAAAGAAATACAAATTAACTGTATGTCAAAATTTGATTTTTTTATATCAATACCTAAAAATAAGCATTTACTTTACAGAAAAGCTCAAAAATTTAATAACGTTGATTTTTTAAATTTGACAAGATTTTCCAAGACAAATAATAAACAAATGCCTTACTATATAAAAATAAGTTAATCAAAGTTAACCAAGTTATTTGATAACAGTCCAATGGCAGTAAAGGAAAAAAAAAATAAAAACAAAGTCATGTCCTGCTTTGAGTCAAATAGGGGAGGGCAGAGAGCCTTTCTTATATCTGCTTATTTTTAAAAATCTTTAGTTCAATGTAATCCTTATGCCAAGAGGGTATATGTTGGGGTGCTACATTCTGCTATCCTAGAGTTGAAATAAAGGTAAAACAGCAAACAATAAATCATGTCCTGATATATAATAATTTGGAATTGTTTGAGGGGATATCAATGAAGTCTGGAAAAATTGATAGAGCAATGAGGGACATGTCTTGCCCACTCCCCCCTTCTACTCCCTTCTAAATCTGCATAAATACCCCTGCCCTCTGACAATGAGCAGGACAGTGGTCTTTCGACATAAGTCTGCTGCCCTCCTCAATTTGTCAACGAACTGAACTACTTTGCTTCTCCTCAAACTCAAACTCTGTTTCCTTTTATTGGCCAAGGGAACCGAGACCAGCTAGCATTCTGGTGACAGAACCAGTAAATTAGGCAATAGAGAGAAATTCCTATTCTAAGAATTAAGTATAATATATTCCTAATATGCAACTTTTGATCAAGTCACAAATTTTCTCCCCAAGAGCTTAACCAATTGTTGAAAAAGGGGATGACATCTGAAATTGTATGGTTTTTTTTTTTAATTAAATTTATTTTCTTGCACAGGTTCATATTTGTACAGTATTTCCTTTCTCCCCTCAGGTGTAGGTCTTTGTGGAGGTGGACCAACTGTTTTTCCACTAGTCATTTTAGGTTCATTGGCTGGGGTCCTGTAAATTAGGTTAATAAAACATAAGAGAAAAACAAACAAATTTATTAATGCACGCATTACACATAAATGTAGAATACTCAGTGATGAATAACTGAGAGGATGCATCTGTGATCCATCACCATTGTTCCTTGTGCTCTTCCCTCCCTTGTTTTGACTCCCCTCACCCACCCCTCCCCTGCTGTATGTCTCAGATCTATGGTCAGCTTGAAAGTTTTATCTTTTTCCTGATCCTTTGTTCGATTTCTCTGTATTCCGCATATAAGTAAAACCATCTGATATTTCTTTTTCCTTCTTATTTCACTTAGCATAATCCCTTCCAGCTTCCATACATGTTACCACAAATGGCATGAGTCTATCTTTTTTTGAATGCCGAATAGTATTCCATTGTGTATATGTATCACCTCTTCTTGATCTAGTAATCTGTTTTGGGACATTGGGTTGTTTCTATATCTTAACTATTGTAAATAGTGCTGCCATAAACACAGGAGTGCAGGTTTCCTTTTGAATTAATGTTTTTGTATTCTTTGGGTAGATTCCTAGGAGTGGAATTGCTGGATCATATGGTAGATCCATTTTTAGTGTTTTCAGAAACCTCCACACAGCTTTCCATAGGGCCTGGATCTGTTTGCATTCCCACTAGCAGTGTAAGAGGGTTCCTTTTTCACCACATCCACACCAGCATTTGTTGTTTCTAGTTTTTTTTAATATGGGCTATTCTAACAGATGTGAAATGGTATCTCATTCTGGTTTTGATTTGCATTTCCCTGATGTAGTGATGTAGAAAAATTTTTCATATGTCTCTTGGCCATTTGCATTTCTTCTATGAAGAAATGTCTTTTTAGCTCTTCTGTTCATTTTTTGACTGGATCGTTTGCTTTGTTTTTATTGAGTTGTATTAACTCTTTGTAGATCTTTGATATTGGTACCTTATCAGATGTATGGTTTGCAAACACTTTCTCCCATTCAGTAGAATGTCTCTGCCTTTTGGTTGCCATCTCTTTTTCTGTGCAGAAGCCTTTTAGTTTGATATAGCCCCAGCTATTTATATTCCCCTTTGTTTTCCTTGATTCTGGAGACAAGTCTTCAAAGATGTTTTTGAAATTTATGTCATGTGGTCTTTTATGTTTTCTTGTGTTTATTTCTGTTTCTTATGGTTTCTGTATATTTATGGTTTTAGGTCTTAAATTCAAGTCTTTTATCCATTTTGAGTTGATTTTTGTCTACTATATGAGACAGTAGTCTAGTTTCACTATTTTGCATGTGGCAGTCCAGTTTTCCCAGCACCATTTATTGAAGAGGTTTTCCTTGTTCCACTGTATATTCCTTGCTCCTTTGTCATACCTAAGTGGGCCATATATGTGTGGTGAAGTTATATGTCTTTTGTCATGTGGCACATTGATAGGTGGTCAGGAATATATACAGAACATTTAGTTTTCAAGTGTCTGCGTAGGCCCTAGTTAGAATATACAGAGTCATTTGGGGTGAGTCTTTGAATCCCAGGTCAACTAACTAATACAGTAGCAAACCAGTCAACGTTTCAGTGTTGTCACTAGGAAGGTAACCTATTTCTAGAGTGCTGTTTGACCAAGAGGAATGCAGATGGGATATTTGCTCTAAGCAGAGGAGAGCTGTTTTAAAACCAGTCTGTCACTAGCAAGGACAACACCCACCAAAAGATACCTAAAGTGCTGGAGTAGGGCACAAACCCAGCAGGAAGTTTGGTTTGTTGTTTGTGAATAGTAGTGATCCCAGTAGAGAAAGGTGTTTCTAGCTTTGTCGGGAACAAAAAGTATCATGAGCAAAATCAATGTCAGGATCTCTAGTTAGGGAAAGTTTAGTGAACTTTAGAGTAAGTTAGAAATAGAGACTATAGTCTTCTCTCCTAGATGGTAAGGTTTTACCCAAGTATGAGGAATCCAAGGTTTTATTTTGCAATGTTAGGACAGAGTGGGTAATGGGAAGGATAGTAGAGGATCCTTCCCAGGCCTAAGGATGCTGATGTTTTCAAGTTTTCATAAGCACCAAGAGAGTAGTTATGCAAAGGGATGTCTGTGAGATGCTAGAGTCTGCTAGAAGCAAGTTTATGTATAATATTTAGATATTATAAGTGCTAGTCCTTTTTGCAGACTGAAGAGGACCAGAAACTGACATCAAAAATTTACTGAGACATAGTTTTTCTCCACCCTCATTTCAGCACTACCAAATCATTACGGTAAGATCCATTTGCAAGTAAAGTCTAGTTTTAGTAAACTTGGCCAATTTTTTGCATAAGCACAAGAAGAACAAAATATTACTGTATGCTTTCAGGATTGGCTTTACTAAACAAGGAGCCTCAGAATGAGCCTTTAACAGTTTGCCTCTCAGGTTAGGGACCATGCCACAGTTTTAAATCACTTGCAAATACCTGTAACTTTGGGTAAATTCCTCTCCTTGAGGTCCCAAAATGAACTGGGGTCTCTGGATCTCTCGGGAAAGAGGGAGAGTGGTATTCTTTACCCTTCCTGGTTGGCATAGAACCCTGAAACAAAGCATCAGCCTTTGTCTTTGAAAGCTCTGAAATCCATGGACTTGTGAAAGTATTCTGGTCTGTGAAAGTCTCAGTCATTTTATAATAGATGAAAAAAGAGAGTCTTATTGGATTTATGAAGCCAAACACATTGCCAGGAGGAAGTACCAATACTTACAATAAGTTTTTATATTCTGGGGTAAGAAATAGAGAAAAGCAAATGTACCAGTTTGCTCATAAAAAGATGCAATATTCCATTGCTGTAGATCATAGCACAGTTCAAAGAGAAGCTTTCTGGAAATAAAAGGGAAAATTAAAACTGATATTAAAAAGACTATTAAAATGATAGTAAGTAATCTGTGTATGTAGCAAAAGACTTAAAAATAAACATACTCAATATGAATATAAGGTAATAGACAAAGATATTTGCATGATTTTGTGACATACATATTTTAGAATAATCAGAATTCACTAATAACATTATAGCAGAATATTAAGTGTTAAGGAGTCTCACATACTTTACAATCACTTTACACATATGCTTATAATGTGTAACCATTTCTTCCCATGGCAATGCTTTCTATTTTAGAATTTTCATGTTAGGGAACTTTGTTACAGGCTTAACAAACTTATGCAGATTTTCCAAAATAGTACTTAATTTCCCAGAGTGACATATAAAGGTTTTTGAGTAGATCTATTTCTCTGACAAGGCTTGGCAATGCTGACAGGATTTTAAGATTTCTCTCAGTTAACCAAGTCAATTGCAACTTTAGTTTCTCCTAGGGCTAGAATTTTTAATTTAATTATGGGGGTGCAAAGGAAATCATCCTGTACCACCTCAGGGTTCTTTTAGGCTGGCAAATAAGCAAGCAAGCATTAGACAGATTGATGCAAGAAAAATCATAGAGAAGCCAACACTGTATGTATCTCCTGTATACTGATGAGACCCAGTATGACTGAGTAACTTGTTGGTGTGGCTTTAGAGTAAGATCTCTCAGTGCATTTCATTGACACTAATCAGAAATCCAAGGTTTGGAATTTAGCTAACAAAACCCTGCATTTTCTTTCCATGATTCTCTTTTGACAAATTAATAAATTTTTAATAAGAAACTTAGATTTAAAAAATCTTTAAAATTTTCACAGGTCCAATAAGCAGTTTACATATTTTTCTAACCAATCAATAAGCATTTTTTTTATAGTTTACTACAAAGTCCAAAGTAATTTAGTTATTTTTACCTTAAACAGAGTCTGACAGTGACCCTTTTTCAAGACCTAGTAGAACAGATCAGGACAGTACCTCAAAGTGGAAAAAGCCAAACTGTTATAGGGCACCCTGATATAAAATGGGGGTGCCTGTCTGTGGGTTCTCACCTGTGCGCTTCAAAGGGGTTTATAATAAGATTCAACTGAAGACACACAATAAAATTAATAAAGGATTTTTTACAAAAGGGAAGGGATAAAGAAAAGGAATAAATTGGTGAATGTGTCCTACCAGTTCCGCTGAGCTGGAATACCACTGGCACACTGAAACCCAGTGAACAGCCCAGAGCCCCCAACCCCCATGTCTGGTTATATATCCAAACATTGCTGCTCAACTCCATCCTCAGTTCCCAGTATCCTCCCTTTGGTGATGATGGCATCATGGGATTTTAGTCCTTGGATCTCTGTGTGCATTTTGTCCAGGCCATCCTTTCTCCCCCAACAAAACCTGTGTTATAAAACATAAAACAAATGTCTTAGGACAGAAAATTACCTTTTTAGCATGAGCAGCCAATATTAAAGACAAAAATCCTCTAAAGTCAAAATAATAATACCAACAAACTTTACCTAAAAATGTTTCCTCAAACCATTTTAAATTGAAAGAATAAAAGACTTTTCACCACTTGGTCTTCATTCGATTTCTGCAGGGGGAAAGTTCAGGGTTCTGAAATAAATGGCAAAAGCCTTCCCCTTATATGTCAGCATGTTCAAAAGTACTAGAGCTCTTCATCCCACAGCCTTCTTGGGGTACCGTGCTGTTTCAACTACACCAGCTTACCCATGTTGCTCCAATCGCCATCCCAAGTGGTTTAGCTCGGGTGGAGTTTGGGGAAAGAGAAATGCAAGCTGGTTCTCACAGAGACAGTAATATGAACTGGCACAAGAGATATGATAGAGAAAGCATGTGATGTTGCTCCACAATTTGGAAGTCAAGAGTAAAAATAAGGTGTTTAAAGATTTTAGGAGAGGAAAGATATCAAGAAGAAGAAGAGGGAAAGAAAAATATTGCCTGGTGGAGAATCCAGTCCCCGACAGGTGGGAGGTGGTAGAGACATACCAATGGTCTCAACAGTGGGGCAGTGGTCCAGGCAGCTGGGTGCTAAGAACAAAGGTAGCCACCCGAAACAGCTGGCCGCAGTGGTATGTCTAACTTTCTGAGGTAGAATGTCTCTTGCCCAATGCCCAGGCCTTGGCAACATAGCAGAGGATAAAGGATTCAGCCTCAAAATTGTCCCGACAGAGTCACCATAAAATAGTACGGGTCCTGACCCAAAAGAGTGGGTCTTTTGTCCTATAGGTAAAGAATTTATCAAAGAGAGCTAGATGGAGTTGAGCTAATGCATATTTTAAGGTTTCCTCTCTGGCCATTTTCCATCCTCCAATTTATATTGTGACAGGTGGTGCTGTAAATCAATTTCAGTCTTTTTCTGTTTAGTCCTTCACATGTACTATTCCCCGTTCTTCAGTACAGAGCACGAAGGAGACTAACAAAGGATTGATTGGGCATTGCCCATATTAGGCAGTGTGTTCGGGTGGATCGGACACTTCACTCAGCACAAAGGGAGGGAAGGAAGCAAAAGAGAAAGAAGGTCAACATCTATATCCAAGAGTTGGGAAGACCTGCTCCCTTGCTTGTGGCAACCATTTGTTTTAGTCCCAAGCCGCCCATGTTCCCATGGGCCTGACTAATGTCCAGAGGGAAGCTTCAGGAGTCCCTTTGGTCCAAGAAACTTTTTCCTTCTCCTCCATTTATGGGTAACATAGTGAACTTGATTAAGTCATATCTCAGCGAGCAGTTTTCAGAGGGAAAAGGCTAAAATCACCTTTCCTTTCATCCTAATTCTAATTTTCAGGAGCAGGAGAGAGTAAAGCACCCAGAATAATAGTTTTTCTTAAAAAAAAAAAAAAAACACCCAAATGAGGGAGTCTTCAGGACCCTGGGTTAATAGAAGAGCCGGGAAGGCAAAAAGAACAATGTCTCATAAGGCAGACCAGAAGAGTCAGAGTGGGGGTATCTCACTGTTATAAACTGCACAGTCTGTTTTCCCAGTTAGAAGTGAGAAACAAATGCAACACTGTCCTGATCAAGAGTGGGTAGTTGGGCTAGGCAACAAGCACAAGAGAAAAGAGAGAGATTTCTATGGCAGCAAGGGAGAAAAGGAAGAGGCCAGGTGAACTCCTTGCCATCCTGAGCAGTGGCACTCCAACATCCCTTCAGGTTAAACATCAGGTGAAACCCACGAGCACTTGGATCTGCATGGGTTGGGGCAGTATCCCTGCCGATAAATCAGGGAGCTGTGATGGGCACAAGCAGAAGAAGTTATGTTCTAAGCCTCCAGGTAGATGAGAGAAGAAAGAGAGGAAGCAACTCATTGCATAGAATTTCTCCTGGCCAGCTCGCCACAGTGTTGGGGCCCAGGAGTGCTGAGGGACCCCATGATTCTTGACTTCCTTCACAGAAAAGAATTCCTGTTGGAGTCAGTTATAGGTGAGTTAGAACTAAAGCTATATTGTAAGTCAAAAGGACAAGTTTGTTCGAAAAGGAAAAAGGGACATTTGCATAGGCCCAAATGGGCAGTTCTTAAAAGACAAAAAGCTACCTTTTAAAAGGAGCAGGATTACTAAGAGATACCACATAGACTGATGGTAAGGCCCCCATTTACCAGGGCGAGTTATCTTTATATAATGTTAAGTGGAATCTTCATTGTTCTTGGTGGAATTTCTCCCTCTAGAGTGAAATTGGTTTCCTGAAAAGATTAACTTTTTCTGCCCCCACTTCCAGTCTTTGCCTGTTCCTCACCCCTGTTTCTGCCTCAGGTAGTCCAGGAGACTGGTACTCTAGAGGCAGGAGTCAAGGTGTTTCCTGCCCAGCAGAGTGTCCAGGAATACAATTGGGGCCAATTAATGGTTGATCATGATGAGGGGGTGTTATGTGAGATTTTAATTCTGCTTATTCCTGTTTTCTGTTCTAAGCTTCTGTCACAATGGCGTATGTTCTGACAAATGCATTGTTTGACAGTTTCATCAGTGTGAAATGTCATAGAGTGTACTTACACAAACCTAGATGTAGTCTACTATACACCTAGGTCTATATAGGAACCCTTGTATTTGCAATTTGTCATCGGCCAAAACATTGTTCTGTGTACATAGCTATATATGTTGATTTCTTTTGGTCTCTGACAAATAATTCAAAGTTCATTAAATATTTTCCAATGTTGTCATTTTCCTTGTTATTAGCAGACAACTGTTTGAATTGGAAAATTGTTGGAAAGATGGGAAGAATTGGAAGGACTGAAAAGTATTCCAAGTTAGACAGTGGAGTTGTTACGTGATGAGGTAGGAGACCCAAGGTGATTATAAGTATTGGTTTGGGGATTATCAAGGTAGTGAGCCAGAAGCACAAGAAAGGAGAGGTGAATACAGGTGGATATTGCTGGAAAAGAACAGTGAATGGTGAAAACAGAAAGGAGTTAGCTCATATCTGACTTGTTCTTCAAAGTTTAAACTGGTAGCAGTTTGAAGAAGGTGGTAATAGGAAGGAAACATTTCATAAAAGAAATGAGCAAAAAGGAAGTGGGAATTGCAAGTAATAGATTCACTGATAGCCAAGTTTCCTTTTTATTTTTAAGAACAGCAAATTCTACCAATAAATAATATAATATTGACATTTCTTGATATGTTATTTCATTTATCCAACCAACATTTATTGCACCATTTCCCAAATAATTATAATTAGAGCATGCACAGTAATACACCATTTAATTAAATGTAAAACTGAGAAAGCTAATTTAAATGCAGCAAAAAATAGACTAAGTCAATAAATGTATTCTAAATTGTGTGTAATAGTATATAAACTATGTAAAGTACTTTGTATAATTTATGTTCCCTAACATTTGATTATATTAGTATAGATGATAATTAACTTAGGTATCACTAAAATAAATAAATTCTATAGGTAGAGTATGCTTACTAAATATTTGTAATAATTGTGAATAAATCTCTTTCTTTTCATGTTTATGGAATTCAGCAAATTAACTGCAAGGACTTGGAGGAAGCAATAAAAAGAAATGCATTAAAATAAGCGTATTTTTGAAATTGGAAACTCCAAGTGTGATTCTTATGCAAATATTATTTAATCAGGAATATTTTTGTTCCTCCTTATATGAGATTATATGGAAATTAGAATTGCCTATTGACTTTCAGTAAGATGATAAAGAATGAGATACCTTAGTTGGATTTGATGATAAATCAGCCTTTTGAAAGCAAACTAATAAATCTATCAGTCTTTTGAGATTGAATTAACAAATCTTTTTTTTTTAACAGTTCTGAATTAACAAATCTTAACCAATAAACCTAAACATTTAAATTCTATCATTGGTAGAAAATTAGCAATTTTCCCTGTTTTCCAAGTTTTAAATAATTACATCCTATACGTGTATGATGTCATTTCATATTACATTCTTTTGATCTAAATACTGTGCCAAAACTGTTTCCTAATGTCATACCCCATGCATTAAATTATAGTAAGCAAAATTATATATTAGAATACCTATAAATAACAAAATTGATCCCAGCAGTGTTGAAGTTCCCCTGATAATATAAATTCATGAGATAATATAGGTACCATCACTCTGGCATATTTTATAGTGCTAATGAACAGCATGGAGATGCTAACGCGGAGCTAAAC
>PVIJ01011449.1:13034-54730 GCA_004024925.1 Scalopus aquaticus
CCCCCCCCCCCCCCCCATTGGGCATTTGTGGAATTTTCCCCAAATAAAATGATTCAGGGCAGTAAAAGATTTGCCTGGGTTTCTAGAGCTTTTAGTAAAGTAAGGTATTTAGTATAAATTTGGGATTTTGCTATTTTATTGAATCATTTTTAGGTCCCTTTGAGGCTATATCACACTGCCATGCTGCTACTCTTCTTTCAATAAACACATCTTGAATTTCTAAGTTCAGGCCCAGGGTTAAGGCAAGAGAAACTCCCACAGTAGCAACTATCAAATAATAATTCTCACCCTACTGGGTGACTGCTAACCCAGAGGGACATATCACCTCAGATAGATCTTTCATTTGTATAAGGCTGTTATTGAAATGATTGCAACCTCCTTTCCTTTGGGACCAGACAGATCTGAGTTCAAATATCAACTGTGCCCCCAAAATAATCTAACTTTAGGTAATTCATCTAATCTCTCTGATCCTCAACTTCCTTGTGTATGAAATGTGGGAAATGACAACTTCTGTCTAGGATTCTGATCAGAATTAAATGAAAGCATTCATGCAAATCCCTAAGTACTTGCCTGGCTCCTAGTTAGCACTTAGTAAGTGCTAAATGTTGTTATCTCATTAATAATAATGGTTATTTCAGTGAAGATATCCAGGGAAATTATTAATGGCAACAACCAAATACAATAAAATCTTGGTTGACTAGAATGCCTAGGGGGAAGAGGTGATTTGATTAACCTACTTTTGTAATTATATAGACAGCTATTTGTATATACCCCATTAGTCCACAGCCCTCCTTTTATCCTCCCAATCACTTCCCCTCTACCCCTGCCCCAGTAATTTTGGCTTTACATTTTACACAAGTGAAAATGGTTGGTATTGCTTAAATATAATTTTATGCATATTTGCTGCACATGATATATATTCACTGATAGGTCATTAGGACTTTATTATTGTCTCTGAAGGTCATTAGCACTTTGTTACTGTCTCTGAGCCTGTATTCAGAGCATCAGTGATCATTGCACACAAGTGTCAGAGTGGGCTTCATTTGTACTAATTTCAGAATATACTTTAGACTAATTGAAGGTTCTAGTTATTTATTTTTTTCCTGTGACTATTTGAACCATTTACCACTAGTAATTTTTTTCTGACCTCATACTAAAATAATTACATTCCTGGCATCAGTTCACTGTAAATAAGTGCTAAGCACTCATTCTATCTGCTATGGCAGTAAAATAAATTTCTACACCTACTAAAAATATTCTTTAAATAGAGACAAAAATAAATATGTGAAACAAGATAGGTAATGTACTTTAGATCTCATTAAGAGTTTTTATATTCTAAATGCAGAAACTCAGATTTGCAAAAACTATGAGAACTGTCTTCAGTGTGTTGAGCATTTAACAAGTTTTCATCAGTTCTTAAATAGCAAATGAATAACACTGGCAGTTACAAATTTGGCTTTTCTCTACAGTGTGTACTTGTCACCATGTATGCCTTATGTAACGTTACTAGGCAGAAAACCATGAAAATATTGAAATAGGTGGGTAAAAGCAATCAAACTGACTGTATGAGAAATGACCAAAACACATTGTAGGTGGCCTAAACATTTATTAGAATCATGCTTTGTTTCCATATTTTAATATTCTAATTCTTACTATGGAAAAGTGTCAAATGAATAACAGCTGTTATACACCAACATTGCAATTAATTTAGTTCTGTTCTCAGTCAAATGCATTTAGAGTCATGTCAGTAATTACACCTAACAGATTCATAGAACCAACAAACTGCACTGAACCCAACTGAGTCTCTAATGACTTTTTTTTTTTAATTATATTTGTTCTACCCACATTGAATCCCTGAGCCCTAGAGCTGCTTCAGAATCAGGACAAAATCTATTGTTACACTAAATGTACAGGTTTATTATGGATGAAAACCTTTCAGTGACTTTTAATTCAGCAAGTATTATTGAGTGTCCACAACATGCTGAGCAGAGTGACACACCTTAATCATAGTATTGTCTGATAACTCAAAACCTATCCTATTTAAGGGGTTATCAGCCTTTCTCCCTCTCTGTGCATGTTTTTTCTATAAGAATTAATGGCTCTTGTTGATATGTAAGTATATCAGTGAGTATATATCAGCATGTGTATATACACTCACGCAGGATCATGTACGGCATGTAATATGTATTTCATATTTCTATATATGTTTGTGAAAACTTCTCTTTTTATTCTTTATATATAGTCACTCCCTTCACACATGAACTATCTATAAAGTATATGATATCTTAGCTAGCTAGGGGCAGGGGAAAAAACCTTACCTTAGTTTGAAAAGCAGCTCTGCCTTTATTATAATAGTACTAGAAAAACATTATAACCTAAACTAACTGATTGTCATCTAAATCGACAATGGATTTTACATGCTACTTTATAATTGCTCAGATGATGGTGTGATTCATTTAGGAAGCAAAAAATATCCTTTTAAATGTACAATTGACTATAGATGGCACAGTAATTTTATTTGTTTGAACCTATATTAGAGTCTAAATGTACATTGTGTAAAAAAAAGTCTCTGTTTATTAGAGGAGATATTTCACAGTTCTTGAATTTGATTCAGCCTTTTCTACTTTTCAAGCCCTGGACAGAGCTGCTTAGGAATTTCTTAGAGTCTCACTCAACGGGGTAGATGTGTGCAGTTCTAGGGAGCTCTGGGCACAGTCCTCTTGTGGGTGGGGTGGTTCCCAGCAAGTACTTTATGGATCCGTATAATTCCATAGTAGGGGATAACTATATTCGCCGAGTATGCTAGGTTAGTCTGTGCAGTTGTGTAAGTATGTGGTACGTCGTTGTCACCTTTTTATAACATAACCTTGGCACAATTTTTAAACAAATAACTTTTCGCAGTTGAGTATTTGCAATTGAAGATGTTTTCCAAATGCCCTGTTTATCTCACCAATAATATGCATTAGTGGTTTGAGTTGCTACCTTGTCTGATTTTCTATAACAGTATTTCTATAAAAGGAAAACGTGTTCCCTCTAGTCCTCTTTTGTCAAAAACCCTTTGCACTTGCTTTCTCTTGCCAATTGAACCTTTTTTGAAATGCATCAGTTGGGAGAGCTTGCCTAGCCTTTGCTAGACAGGAGTAGCTGTAGGTGCATTTAAACAATCCAACTTGAAAAGAGAATTTCTCTCTTTTTATTCGAAAACAATTGAAAATGAAAGACGTGTGTCTCAGGACAGAGTGCTTAACCGACCTTGTTCTACTGAACTTCAGTATGGTATATGAAACTGTCTCCCTTGTGTCTTCCCCAGTGTTTTAAAAAGATGCTTTACTTGTTTGAGGCAACTGGTTCTGAGTCAGAGCTCTGTCTCGCATAACCTGAATCCATTATGTTGTTAGGTCTTGTTATACTGTTCTTTGCATCTCTTTTTCTTCACTCAAAAAGTCAGTGCAGCTTTGTTCTAAGGGCTGACTGATCATATTTGAAGGGGTATGGAGATGGAGCTATAAAGACAGACTACGGCAACATTAGCTTTAAGTGTGACTATACTTCATCCCCAATACATATAGCTTGTATTTTTAAGTAATCAAGAGCAAAGTCCTATGGCTCAGGCATGCAGGAAAATATCAATGTTTGCTTGACTAATTATGACAGTGAAATCCCTCAAAAGTACTTCTCTTTTTGTGAGGGGGGAAGAGGCCATGATGAGGGGTTGGCAGTGCAGTTTCCAGCATATCTTTTCTCTTCTACTCTCTCATTTTCAGGCCCCAAAGGAACAAAGAAAATATCTTTATAACGCAATGTATAGATTCTTCTTTTTAAAGTCATAGATAAATATAATCCTAGGAAAAGATATTGTGTGCCCTCAACTTCAGTAGTTGACACTTATTCTGAAGGGTGATTCTTAAAAGACAAAGTAACTAGAGGCTAACTGTTTATACACCAAAGTAAAACTATATGTCTGTGTTCTTCAGGGGCATTGGAAAACATTTACTCAAATGGTAATATGTCTTAAGGAAAAACAAAATGTATTATTTAAATGGAAAAACAGGGCCATATGGCAGGTTTTTGTTTAAAGCAAAACATTTTTCTTGGGGGTGGGTGGAGAATAAAAAGCGAGTTCCTTGTCTCACAAATATGGGGGGAAAAGGAAAACCTTTCTGTAAAAGTTGACCATCTTTTAATCTCTGATATTTAAGAAAAATCAAGTTTCAATTTACTACACTATATTCCAAGAAGAATAAAAGTCCTTTGTTATAAACACTCCTTTTTTTGTGGGGGGGGGCATAAGCAGTTTCTGAAAATACTTTGATTCCCATGTAATGCTTTGGTATGATATTTATCCATAAAACTGTTTGTGATTTTTTAAGTCAACATTGCCTTTTCATCATTTAGCTTCATCGTTCTCCTTCTTCTGGATTGTTGTACTGTTGCATATTCCTGACGCATTGTTTCCCGGTGGGTGACATCATGATTTGTGAGCAATCCAATATATAAATAAGGTGGTGAGAACTGCCTCAGCAATTCAGTTTTTGTTTGAAAGGAATTCAGCAGTCTCTTTCTGTGTTGCTACATTTTGCTTTTTGTTTTCACAATTATATTAGGTACTATAGGAGAGCCTCTTTTCACTTTCACTCCATTTCAGAAAAACATTTGGTTGATTCAAAATCTTCTTGGAAATGTAATATCCCGTGTATTATAATAGACCTCTTGTACTGTATATGTTTTTTGTCACTTCAGAATGTGCTATTCAGCAGTAGCTAGTATCTACTAATTTTCTAGGAACATCCCTGGAATACAGATGCTTTGAAAAGTATGTTTTTATTTTCACTGATTTTAGCGAAGTGTCTATCTAGGAAGAATGATACAAATGTATGAAACTTTGACTTTAATTCTTAACTGTGTGACCATCATATATTCATGGGGTGTCTGTGTGTACTTTGGTAGTTGTGAAAATAACATGAGTCAATAAAACTTTAATATGTCCAAAAGTGGATATGGATAGGGTTTTACTGGATGAACTCATTAGCAAAGATGTCTATTTAGTATAGCAAAGGTTTCTCTCTCTCTTTCTCTCTCTCTCTCTCTTCACACACACACACACACACACACACACACATATATATATATATATATATATATAATTTGTGTATGTGTCTACATACATACATACTAACACAGAGACCCCCACAAATAAATAGATGTCTGTGTGTGTATGAAATAATAGAATTGAATATCATAACTCACATTTTAAACTTTCATTTGGAGTATGAAGTTAGAAAGGTATACAGTATTGATGTCAGGGGCTTGCATGAGTTGAGATCAAGACAGTGTACAAATATTTTTGAAGAGTTAGTGTTCATTTATACTTACCCAAATATTACTCGTCATTCCTATCTCAGACCATCCATCTGGAATTACTCTTTCTTTCCATTGGGCAAAGATGTCAAATGATTTAGATATAACTTCTTTGGGAACTTTCTCTGCCAAGAGAAATCCAAGCCTTGTCCCACCTCATTCCCAAGGCATGGGACCTTACGCCATTTTAACCACACAGAAGCTTCCATTCCTATAGTCCAGTCTTACTAAAGGTATCGCTCCTCTCCTGACTCATTGTTTTAACTGATTCTCTCTCACCCCTTAGTTTACAACAGATCAGACAGCTTTGTGCTCTACCTGGTTTCATTTTCTGATTTAGGGCTTTGCATAGTCTAATTAGTCTCCATTTCAGTTTTCAGTCACAATTTCTTTATTTCCTCCTGACTCATCTACCTCCCTCCCTCCAGTCTGCTCTTAATGTAAATTGGCAGGCAAATTAAGTTAAGCTTCAGCCTCAGTTTCTTCATTTGAAAGAACATACTGGTTCAGATTCTTGCACTCAGATTCCTGTCTTTCTCCTAGAGCAGTGGATTAGGCATGATTTTTGGATCTGCAACTTCAGCATAACCTGGGATTTGTTAGTAATACAAATTTTCTGACTTCATCCGAGACCTACTTGAAAAAGAAATTGGGTTGGGGCAAGGAGATAGCATTCCATTTTTTGACAAGCTCTCTGGGTGATTCTGATGCACACTAAAGTTTAAGAACCCTTGAGTTAATGACTAGACTCATCCTGCATTATAGGTGTGACAACTGAGATACAAACAGTACTTGCTCATGGGCAGAAAGCTAGTGTAGAGCTAAATAGTAGAGTCAGGATAGAACATGCCTCAGCCCACTATGCTTTCTACTATACTATTTCACACTAGTGCTTAAAATTGTATTTAATTATTTAAATTTAGTCATGACAGATTGTTGTACATGTGAAAATGAGAGGCTTTCCTCCAAGCTTTGCATTCTTATAATTTTGAAACCTGCTGCCAATGACAGGATCAATCAGAATGAAGTAGTTTTCAGTGACATGTAGGAAGATATCTTTGGCATTGGACACTTGACAGAAAACTCAGTAGTCATTGTGTTGTCCAATATGGCTTTGATGGATGGATATTGCCATGTTTTTCAAACTAAATCATACCAAAATGAACTCAAGCAACTGATTTACTAAAGAATGATCATTTGCATTTTTATCTATCTATATCTCTATACACAAAAATGTATATATAGAGAGAAGAGTAGTCTTATATATGTATGTGTTCCTGTGTATATTATGTATGTTTTTATACCTATGTATGTCGGTATATGCGTGTGCGTGCGTGCATGCATGCGTGTGTGTGTGTGTGTGTGTGTTTGTGTGTGTGTGTGTGTTTAGTTTGTAAAATGAATTACCAGGGAGTTTCTTAAGAAATAATGTCCCTAGGGCCTCCTTGGTGGCACAACAGGTTGTCACAGCACTATGAAGCTATCCAGAGCCACTGCAGCACAAGTTTGATACCCAGCTAGGGAGCTTCCCACATGGTGCAGCAGACCTCTCCTGCCTCGCCCGCTGCTCCCCTCAGCAGTGTATTTCAGTCAATCTGCCTGCTCCCCACTCTGTCTCTGGTAAATCCTCCCATCCCCCCACACTTCTGGCCTGCACCCCAGCTTGTATGCATAAATAAATAAAAAACCTTTATTTTTTAATTTTTTTTTTAGAGATTTATTTATTTATACATACAAGCTGGGGTACAGGCAGAGGTGTGGGGTGGCGAGAGGGTTCACCAGAGACAGAGCAGGGAGCAGAACAGGCAGATCAGAAATATACTGCTGAGGGGAGCAGTGGGCGAGGCAGGAGAGGTCTGCCGCACCATGTGGGATTCTCCCCGGCTGGGCACCGAACTCACATCACCACTACAGACAGCTCCACAGTGCAGCGCTTAACCGCTGTACCACCAGAGAGGCCCAAATAAATAAAAAACCTTTAAAGAAAAAAAAGAAACAATGTCCCTGGAAAATTAAATTTCCTTGATAATAGGAATGAGGTAAATGATGGATTACAAAATTGTTTAGGAACATATCTATTAAAAGTAAATTTACCTTATAAAGGTCATTGGTTAAGTATTAGTATAGTTGGTCTATAATTATCCCTGTATGTACATACTTGAAGACCTTTGTTCTTTTTTAATTGTTATTTATATTTTTTACATTGTGTATTCCCCTTGGGTAACCCACCACCGATTCACCTGGGAACCATCACCATAATCCCTTGTGCCCTTTTCTTCCCCATTTTGAGCCCTTATCCTCCCCCTCCCTTGCTGGGTGTCTTTCTCTTGTTTGGTTCCGCTATATTCCTGTTATAAGTGAAACCATTTAATATTTTTCTCTTTCTTTCTGGCTTATTTCGCTGAGCATGATCCCTTCTAGTTCCATCCAGGTTGCTGTGAATTGCATGTGTTTGTCATTTTTGAATGCTAAATAGTATTCCGTTGTGTATATGTACCACATCTTCTTGATCCAGTCGTCTATTTTTGGGCATCTAGGTTGTTTCCATACCTTAGCTATTGTAAACACTGTAAACAGTACTGCAATAAACATACAGGTGCATGTATCCTTTTGGATTAGTGTTTTTTTGTCCTTTGGGTAGATTCCCAAAGGTGGTATTGCCGGGTGATATGGAAACTCCATTTTTAGCAATTTGAGGAATCGCCATACAGCTTTCCATAGTGGTTGGAACAATTGGAATTCCCACCAGCAGTGTAGAAGAGTTCCTTTTTCTCCACATCCTCGCCAGTATTTGTTGTTTCCTGTTTTTTGATGTGCGCCATTCTCACACGCGTGAGGCGGTATCTCATTGTGGTTTTGATTTGCATTACCTTGATTATAAGTGATGTTGAACATTTTTTCATATTCCTGTTGGTCATTTGCTTTTCTTCTTTGGAGAAGTGGAAGGCCTTTTTTCTTAATGTTCATTAGCTAGCGGTAAGTATGTGTTAGTTTCCATTGGTTTCAGTTTGACATCTTTGCCCCATATACCCTTATGGGGAATCCAAAGTTACCTTTTAACTTTAATGCTTTTATTTCCAACTGTCAAACATTACTTTTCAATGATAATTGGAATATTGAAAATATTTTATACTAAATCACATTCAAGAAGATTTTAAAGGAAGCCTCTAAAAGAAGTGAACTAGGGCCTCCCTGGTGGCGCAGCGGTTGAGCGCTGCACTGTGGAGCTGTCGGCAGCGGCGATGCGAGTTCGATGCCCAGCCGGGGAGAATCCCACATGGCACGGCAGACCTCTCCTGCCTCGCCCGCTGCTCCCCTCAGCAGTGTATTTCTGATCTGCCTGTTCTGCTCCCCACTCTGTTTCTGGTGAACCCTCTCGCCGCCCCACGCCTCTGGCCTGTATCCCAGCTTGTATGTATAAATAAATAAGTCTTTAAAAATAAATAAATAAATAAAGGAAGTGAACTAACCAATGGGAAATTCTTCTTTTTGACATGATCTTATGAATGGTAACAAAATACCATTAAGAAATGATCAGGAGTAGTAAGTACTACATTATTTTGAAGACCTTGTAATCTTTTTCAAATGTTAATAAGAAATTGTAGAAAGTGGATTATCAAAATAGTTTCTTATGTTACAGATGAGTTTTATTTTTACAAGCATTAGCTACATAATTTTGAAGGTTTCACTGCAAATTAAAAGTATCATTTTCTTGTTCAAAGAATTTCAAGATGGCAGCCACAGGTCATTAAACCAATTATTGGGGACCTTCTGAGTACAGAGTCCTATGTGACTGAAGTTCCTGTTTTACACAAATGATACAGTTAATGAAAGAAGCAAAACCCACACTGGAACAAAATGTTTAACTTGAATAAAAGTGTGAATCTTATAGCAAGAATCCACTCACTTCTAAAATTAAAAACAGCTCTTCCTGCAAGTGACCTCTTATTTATTTCATAATGTCTATCTTTTCCCATTAATTCCAGCATCATCTCTGTAGCAAATAAAAAGGGGTTTTTCCCATGAGAACATCTGTCAAGAAACAATCTTCTCTGGCCCTCTTCTGACATATTAAGAAATACTTCTTATCGCTCAAAGTAGTTTGAACATTTTCCTCTGATGAATACTCTGCATATTCTGAGCAAACAAGCTTCCAATTTCTCATATGTTTTACCAAAGAGTTTCCTATTTCTCTTTTTTAATTCCCAGTGACTTACAGTATCATATCTACAGATAGTTTATACCTCCTTCTCTGTAAGTAACATAAGAGGGCTTATAGTATTTCATCCTACAGCATTATTTTGGGGCCTGTTGGCACTTGGTGCTGAGTTTACTTCCGGTAATATCAATCCTTTGAATTTTTTTCTGTGCTTTGGTTTTCATAATGCATTTAGGATGCTCTTTAGATATCTGAGACAGTTCCCTGCCTTGAGGTATGCATATATGTAACACTATAAGACAAATGGTTAGACAGCTTGTTTCTAAAGGTCCCAGGAGAAAAATCTGTAATAACACTGACAATCCTCAGGATAGTGAGGGATGTCCAGGAAAACAGCAACTACTCTTGTATTCCTCACAAGTTCCTTTGTTCTTGAATGCAGTCATTATTCTATTCTTATTAAAATTTCTATGGAAATTACTTGTCTTACTCCTTTACTTCAGGCAACGTGTTATATTTCTAACTCAACCTTAATCATATTCTTGTTGAGAAAATAGAAAGCAGGCTTTTCGAACCAATATATTCCACCACATAAAACTCTTAAAAACTTTGTCATCACATTTGTCATTTTTTTCTGATATGTAGACGTAACTTGGCTAATCATAATTATTGTATATGTTTCCTTTTTAATGAAAAACAAATTACTCTGTTTTTCTTAAAAGTTCAATGATTTTTATGTTTCAGATGCTCTTTAGTATTCAGTATATTCACATCATGCTCAGAATTTCCTTCATTGGTCCACTGGCTCTAATATTTATTGGAATAATTTTATTTACCATATGTTTGTGTCATATTGAAAACGTTAGGAGAAAAAAATTGAATTTTGAATGTGAAAGTTCCTTTCTTTTCTTATCAAAAGGAAAAATGCATTCTCTGACATTAATAAAAATCATGCTGGTGTTCACTTACAAGAAACTCACTAAAATAACAAAAAAACATAAAAATTGTAATTAGATATTTGGTTGAACTGAGTTGGTTGGTTTATTTTACTATCTGATAGATTCTAATACACAAAAATAAAACAACAATTAATAGGAAAGTGTAAATGTTGCAGATATATTGATAGTCTAGGTAATATTGAAGCAACTGTCATTGAATATGCTTTAATAGAAAAAAATTAATTTGAGGTGTTTTTGCAAATATTATTGTATTTTCTGCTAAAAATATTGTAAGTGCATTTATTTATTCAGTGCTCAATGAGTTGTTGGCTGTATCAAGGTTTTGGAAAAACAAACATGTATTTTCTATCTCTAAGTATATTAACTAATCTATAAAGACTTGACATTCATTAATGCTTGCTGAGGGAAAAAATGAGTTCTAGAGATTGTGTTTTGCTCAGTACTGCATAACTTACTTTCACAAGCCCTACTTAATCTCTGATTTCTAAATCTCTCCCTAGTGAAATCATACCTCAAAGATGTTTCATTAAAATAAAATAAGCTGCCTTGCTTCACTATGTTGGAGTGGGAACAAGGGACAGAGGTCTGGGAGATCTCGAAAAACAATTCCAAGCTTTAAGAAAAGAAACACAAATTACTGACCTCATTGAAAATATGGCAGTATCTCCATCATGGTTGTAATCGTCAAAGGGACATGCTGACTGTGTTCTGAGCACTCCTTGTCTTGATCTTGTGCTAATGACTCACACCGAGAATATGTAGTTACGGAATGTAAGTTCTGTTCAAAAGACTGCCTTTCAAATTATACATTTTAGAAAATTCTTTTAAATATATGTTTTCATTGTCACAGACTTCTTTATTGTGCAATCTTCCATTTTTTTGTGGCCCTGTTCAATTTTGAAATATTTTCTGAGAAGGCTGGTAGTAGTTCAAATGGCTTCATTATATCCCTAAATATTAGTCTGAATCATCCACATGAATTTGTTGCTATTTGTACCTTTGGCCTATAAAAATGTCCATCCTCTATGGTTTAATAAAATAAAAAAAAAAAGTACAGTTCCCAAACAGAATCCTATTAACCACTTTTTGTTGTGTATGAAAATCATGTGTCTTAGTTGGATGTTCATTTATTGGCAATGTTTGATGTTTACGAGAATCTTCTAGTAGATTTTTAACATTAAAGGGAGATCTCAAATAGGAAACCATACTCTATTTTCATGCAGGGACAACCTGAGAAACAAGACTTAATGAAGTCACCTAATCATTAGCATGGTCTCCTGTGGGTACACTTCCGTTTGCATAGTATCTCTTCAGAAAAAATGCAGTGCAGTTGGTTTCTTTACCATTTTTTATTTTTTGTTCCAAATGAGTATGTCTTGGTCATTCTAATGACGTTAAGAGACACTGGCATGTCTTGGATAGACCAGATATTGACAATTTTGTTTCACCTGTTTCCAAATTACATTTTAAATGAGGATGATTAATCAAACACTCACTGATTCCTCCAAATTTGACTCTGTGGTTGAAGGGGCTGCTTGCTTACTTTACTCCCCAATTTAGAGTAACCTTGAAATACCTTCCTCTAGACTGGATATAAACAAGATTTCGGCAGTGCATAGATTCTCTGAATGTACTTTTCATTCTTTGTTGAAGACAGTGCTAATGTAACTGCTTAATTACTAAAACAAATATCGTGATATTTTTAAAGCCTCACAAGACAGATACTTGATTTAAAGAAACCATTGGACATCTGTTTCTTCTTCTGATGGAAATAAAAAAATTTATAGTCCTGTTGAAGACCCAGGAATCTATATGTAATAGGAACATGATAGTCCACATAAGCATTTCTCAAACTAAAATTCACCATCTGTCACAGGCAACTGAGTGAAAAATTGTCCTTATTCTATTTTTTAATGATACACACACATATTTTTTATTGAAGTCCCATTGTTTTACATCTTTGTTGTTGGTTTGGTATTGCAGATTTTTCATGCTCATGTGTAGCCACAGTAGCATACTCACCCCAAAGCACTCATAGTCCTCCAAAATAGTCCTTCGTGCCTCCTCCCCACCATGCCTCAGTACTATGGTTAGCTTTCATGGGTTGGTTTTCAAGTTTGTCTGACCCTTTGCTTCGTTTCTCTATATTCCACATATAAGTGATACAATCTGGTATTTATCTTTCACTTCTGCCTTATTTCGCTTAACATAATTCCTTCTGGCTCTTTCCATGTTATTGCAATTGCCATGAGTTAATCTTTTTTTGATTACTGACTATTATTCCATTGTGTATATATACACCACATCTTCTTGATCCACTTATTTATTTTGGAGTGCTTAGGTTGCTTCCATGCTTAGATATTATAAACAGTGCAGGAAAAAAAAAAAACATAGGAGTGCAGGTTTTCTTTCTAATTTGTGTTTTAGTACCCTTCAGGTGGATACCTAGAAGCAGAATTTCTGGGTTGTATGACAGGTCCAATTTTAATCTTTTGAGAAACTGCCATACTGCTTACCATCAGAGTTGAATGAGTCTACATTCCCCCCAACAGTGTAAGAGGGCTCTTCCTTCTCCACATCCTTGCCACCACTTGTTGTTTCTGATCTTTTAGATTTGGAATATCCTCACTTATGTGAGGTGGTATCTCATTGTAGTTTTGATTTGTATTTTCCTGATGATAAGTGATGATGAACATTATTTTTCATATGCTTGCTGCCCATCTGAATATCTTCATTGGAGAAGTGTCTATTTAGCTTTTCTGCCACTTTTTGACTAAATTTTTTGTTTTCTATTCTTTGAGTTGTATGAGCTCTTTGTAGGTCTTTGATATCAGTTTCTTATCAAATATATGGTACCAATATTATCTCCCATTCAGTAGGGTTTCTCTTTATTTTGATTATGGTGACTTTCACTGTGCAGAAGCTTTTTAATTTGATGTAGTACCTATTACTTACGTTCTCTTTTGCTTTTCTTGCTGCTGGAGATGAATCTGCAAATATATGTCTGAAGCCTATGCCCTATTGTGTTTTGCCTGTATTTTCTTCTATGTACTTTATGATTTTAGGTCTTACATCAAATTCTTGTATCCATTTTGAGTTTATTTTTGTATATCGTGTGAAAGAGTGGTCTAGTTTTATCCCATTGCAGACAGCTATCCAGTTTTCCCACACTATTTATTGAAGAGGCTTTCCTAATTTCAGTGTATATTCAGCTTTGTCATAGATTAACTGTCCATGAAAGTATGGGATTAATTCTGGGTCTTCAGTTGTATTCCATTTGTCTATGTGTTGGTTTTTGTTCCAGTGTTTGGCTGTTTTAATTATGATGGCTTTATAGTATAGTTTGAAGTATGGACATATGATTCCTCCATTCTATTCTTTTTTTATCAGGATTGCGTTGGCGACTTGGGTCTTTTCTGGTTCTTCAAATTTCTTTATGATGATAAGCTTCAATTCTGTATCTGATAGAAAGGACAGATCTTCCATGTGTTTGTGATTGGATTCTGGAGATTTGTCCTCTTTCTGTGGTGTAGTATTACCATTAGGACTCAGGTGACCATTTGATGTGTATTTCCATCTCCCCATTTTTTGCTTTCCTGTTCCATGCTGCTGTGAGTGGGGTTTCTATTGGATGTGGCTCTGTCAGTACTCTACTGTTTTTGAGTACCTATTGGTGGAGGGCTGGGGGTTGCTAGTGTCAGGTGGGGCCTTGGGACACCTTTCTAGTGTATGCACCACACTCCCCAGCACTAGTGGCTGGGCCGAGTGTCAGGGATGCTCAGTGGTAGATTCTGGGGTATGCTGGTCCCAGGTGGCTACTTGGGTGGCCTTTTCAAGGACATGTGCCACACTCTGTAGCACTGACAAGTAGACCAGGGGTCAGGATGTGCTCACTGGGAGAGTCTGGAGTTTCTCTAGTCCCAGGCAATACCTTGAGTTGCCTCTCCTGGGGGTTATGCAATGCCCCCATGGCACTAGCAGCTGGGCCCAAGGTGGGAGTTGCTCACTATAGAGTCAGGGTATCGCTTGTATCAGGCAGGGCCTTGGGACTGTCCTTCTTTGTTTGTAAATTATAATTTCTCCATTTGATATAGGCTAGAAGTAGAAATTCAACAGTCAAATTAAATCAGTTAGGTGAACAAATCTTGAAAATAACAAAATACTGTGTGATCTTAAATCTTTGCCAAGGACCATTTATAATCTCCTCACTCTCTACCTTTTTGGCAAATACCACTTTTAAATGCCAGTTTTGAAGAGTAACAGATACTTGTTTTTGAAGGTGTTTTTAAACTTATCTAATAGAAGGAAAATAAGAAATAAAAATATATTGCTGTTCAGTCGGCAAGCAGAATATGCATAGTCTTTAATATCCTTTATTTAATAAAATCAACAGTTCTCTAACTTTGTAATATATTTATCAGTATATGGACTATACAAAAATAACTTTTCTAAGTGGTAGAACCTGAATTCTTCAAACAGTTATTCTTAAAGTATAACATAACAAGGAAAGACTGTTCTGTTAAAATATTACTGTATAAGCTAAAAATTCGCAGTATTTTGTCCGTGCTCTTCAGATATGTAACAAATGACACAAGTAGAAATTTTCAGAGTGTTTCATTTATTTTCAGTTTGGCCAGGAAGACTTTATTGAGCCAAAATTTTTCTTAATTTCCAAATTATCTCACATAGAGGAAGATACGCACAATTTACCTATTTGTGGCAATGCAACCTGAAGAGGAAGCCTTACAGTTCTCTGTTTTGCACTCTGTAGTGCTATCTATTAAGTAAATGGCTATGTGCTGATAGCTTCAATGAGTAAATTAAAAACTAAATAAAAAATGTGCTGAGGGTATGATTGAAACAATTCTGATTAACTATGTCTAAGTTCTCCCTGCTTTCCTCTCTGGAGCCTACTATCACAAAAAGAGACATGCTTGAAACAAATTTAAAAGTATAAATCTTTTCTATTTAATCCTAAGCAAAAAATTAAGTGCCTATTTGTAAGTCTGTCTCTGACCACAGCACTATCTATTTCAGCAAAAATATAGTAGCATTTACAAATAGTAGTTACACAATAGTAGCTAGATAGCAACATACATTCTTTCTAAAATAGTATATGATATAAACTGTGGAAGTTTTTTAATTAAAAAAAACAGGTCTTATGTTCAAGTCTTTTATCCATTTTGAGTTGATTTCTGTGGATGGTATGAAGTATATCAAACTAAAAAGCTTCTGTACAGCAAAAGAGACATTAGTCAAAACAAACAGACACCCTACTGATTGGGAGAAAACTTTTACACAAAATACTACTGATAAGGAACTGATCACAAAGACCTACAAAGAACTCACGCCACTCAATAAAAGCAAAGTAAACAATACAGTCAAAAAATAGACAGAAGAGCTAAAAAGACACTTCTCCAAAAAGGAAATGCAAATGACCAACAGGTATATGAAAAAATATTCAACATCCCTTATAATCAGGGAAATGCAAATCAAAACCACAATGAGATACCAACTTACACCAGTGAGAATGGCACATATTCAAGCAACTAGTAACAACAAATGTTGGTGAGGATGTGGAGAAAAAGGAATTCTCTTACATTGCTGGTAGGAATGAAAACTGGTCCAACCACTAGGGAAAGCCTGTGGAGGTTCCTCAAACTACTAAAAATGAAGCTACCATATAACCCAGCAATTCTACTCCCTAGAAATCTACCCGAAGGGCATAAAAACACTAATTCAAAAGGATACCTGAACTCCTATGTTTATTGCCGCACTATTTACAATAGGTAAGATATGGAAACAACCCAAATAACCCAAAATCGATGACTGGATCAAGAAGATGATCCAGCCATCTGGATTTATATACACAGTGGAATACTACTCAGCAATCAAAAAAAGATAAACTCATGCCATCTGCATCGACATGGATGGAGCTAGAAGGGATTATGCTCAGTGAAATAAGACAGAAGGAAAAAGAAAAATATGGGATGGTTTCACTTAAAGGAGAAATATAGGTGAACCAAATAAGGGATCAGGGAAAAAATAATAATAAAAAAATTAACAGGCAACTATAAATCAGAGACATTCTGCAGGGGAGGGGAAGGGAGAGGGATCAAAACTGGAGGAAAGAGCCCAAAGGATTCGGTGATGGTGTGCCAGGGGTTGAATTGGTGGTAGTAATTCTATGTGGACTACACATGAGAGGAGAAAGCAAACATTGTACAAAAATGAACAGTGATATAAAATATATATAAATTAATGAATAATATTTTAAAAAGCAAAGAAAAATAAAAAACAAATTCAGAAGTCAAAGAGATACACCAATTTAAAGTATTTATGAAGTTAAGCTCCAAGAAATGATAATCTTTAAACACCAGTATTTTCTGTTTTTACCAGCTCTTAGCAGGTTATTTAAGCATAATTATCATCCAGGACTTAATTTTAAAAGACCCACATAAGGTTCATAAATTGACATAATTATATCTCTGAGGTATGGGGCCTAATTTTGTAATTCTGTACCATTTTTTTGCTAACTGGTTGATGTCAGTATAATTTAATTGCTTCCATATTATTTACTCAGTAATCTGTAATTATAGATTTCCTCCAATGAAGCACCCTATGCTTTATTGCCCTGATTCTTAGGAACTCTGTGGGTTTCAATTTTAGAAAATTTGAGCTTGAAAGTGCTATTTTTCCCAAATGAACATTACAAAGTAATGAAGAGGTTAATCACTATTGATTTGATTGTTTGGAACACCAAAGGGCACCACCATGTAATAAACAGGCCACATTACTTTTAATATATCTTCTTTTTTAATTTAAAGGTTGAATTCAATTAAATGGTAGTAGCAGCATGTTAAATTTACTATGTGTAATCTTCCTTGGTGTGTTATTTATTTTGATTTTTTTTTCCTCTTGGAGACCAAATTCTCTTTTATTTAATAAAGTTTAAGTTCTAGTTAAATGTTAATGATTTAATAGAATAGAATATTGTCAATATATATTTGTATAAATTTTCTAGATTACTTGAAGTTACGTTGTTCTAAGTTTCCAGAGAACTCAATGTAGTGTTTTGACCCTTTGACTAGATCTGATGAGCTAAAAATAAACTCAGATAATAGTTTTTCTAAAGTCTATCCATTTAAACTAAAAGTACAATGTACCTGTCTTTTATAGTTTTGTTTTTTAAATTTTTTCTTTATTTTTATTGTGGTAAAATGACATTATGACATATAAATTTCAATGTAATCTCTTCAAATTTGTTTGTTTGTTTGTTTGTTTTTTTACTTTTTCAGGTAAAAATCCACAAGTGGGATAACTGATCATATGAAATTTCTATTTTTAAGTTTTTAACACTTTGTGTGCCGGTGCCCTTTAAATTTACCAGCCCTTGGGGCCGGCCATTTTCTGTGCCACCGCATGAATGGTATAAGCATTCAATAAAACACAAGTCCTGAACTACTGGACATTAAAAAAACTGTAATATCTCTCATAAAACACCTTACACTTTCACCAAAACAATGTGTAAAGCTTCTAGACTGAGTATGATCAAAGAAATAGCTCCTAATAGTTCCAAATAAATCCACCGTGGCGTGAAAAACCGGAGACTAAATGAACACGTGTGAGCAGCCACCTGATACTGGTGACAAAAACACATACTAATACGTGAGGGGACCACAAAGTGTTAAGAAATGTCTATACTGCTGTCTATAATGATTGCAACAATTTATGTTCTCACAATTTTGTGTCAAGTTTTCTTTCTCTCTGCATCTTCTCCAGTATTTGTTTCTTGGATTTTGGATAATAGATACTCTCGCAGGTTTGAGATAATACTTCAATGTTGTTTTGACTTGCATTTCTCTAATAAGAAGAGTTGATGAACATTTTTCCATGTGCCTATTGGCAATCTGTATGTCTTCTTTGCAGAAATGTGTATACCCTCTGCCCATCTTTTAATTGAATTATTTTCTTATTGTTGGGTTTGATGTGTTCTTTGTATATTTTGGATATTAACTCCTTATCAAATGTATAATGAGCAAATATCTTCTCCCATTCAGTAAGATGTCATTTCACTTTGATGCAAGTTTCTTTTGCTATACAGAAGCTTTTTTTTTTGATGAAGTCCCATTTGTTCCCCTTGCCACTGGCATCAAGTTCCCAAATACATTTCTTTTTTTAAAAAAAAAAAGTTTTATTTATGCATATAAGAGCTGTGGTGTAGACCAGAGGTGTGTGCGGGGAGTGAGTGGATGTACCAGAGGACAGAGTGGGGAGCAGAACAGGTGGATCTACTGAAATACACTGCTGAGGGGAGCAGTGGGGAAAACAGGAGAGGTCTGCTACGCCATGTGGGTTAGCTCCCTGGCCTGGGATCGTGCTGGTGCATGCCACAGTGACTGGAGATAGCTTCATAGTGGTGAGACTTAACACCTTGCGCCACCAGGGAGGTCCCCCCCAAATGCATTTCTAATTCAAGGAGTATATCACCTGTTTTCTGCTTTGTCATTTATGATTTCAGGTCTTACATTTATGTTTTTAATCCAGTTTAAATTAAATTTTTTGTGTGTGGTAATCTCACTCTTTTCCATGTGTCTGTCCAGTTTTCCCAGCACCAAATATTGAGGAGATTTCCCTTGCTCCGTTTAAAATCATGGTTCCTTTGTCATAATTTTGTTCATATATGTGTAGTTTTTTTTTTCTAGGCTTTCAATTCATTCCATTGATCTATGTATCAGTTTTTATTTCAATACCAAGCTATTTTCATTGCAATCACATTGTAGTATATTTGAAGTTGAGGAGTGTAATGCCTCTGTTTTTGTTCGTTTTCACAGTAGTGTTTTTATTATTAATATTTGTGCTCTTTTGTTATTACAAATAAATTTTATGATTGTTCTATTTCTGTGAAGAATGCTCCTGGGATTTTGAGAGGGATTTCATTGAATCTACATATTGATTTAGATAATATAGCCATTTTAATGATAATTTTTCTATTACATGAGACAGAATACCTTTCCATCTCTCTATGTCTTCTATTTCTTTCAACAGGGCTTTCACTTTTTTCATTAAATTTATTCCAAGGTTTGTTGCAAATATAAATGATATTGTTTTCTGGCCTCTTTTTACTAACTCTGTATTTGTGTTTAGAAACACAAAAGATTTCTGTATATTAGTTTTGTGGCTTGCCACGTTACTGTATTCATTTATTTCCAATAGATTTTAATTATAATCTTTGGAATTTTCTGTTTGTTATCATATCATCTAAAAATAATGATAGCTGTACTTTTTCCTTTCCAATTTGGATAACTTGTATCTCCTTTTCTTGTCTATTCTTGCTAGCACTTCCAACACTATTTTGAATAATATTAGTGAGAGTGGACATCCTTATCTTTTTCCTGATGTGAAAGATAAAGCTTTCTGATTTTTACCATGGAAATGACATTGTCTATGGGGTTATTGTATATGATCTTTTTGATGTTGAGTTACATTCCTTCTATGCTTTTTGTGGTGATGGATTTTTTTTTATCATAAATGGATGTTAAATCTTGTCAAATGCTTTTTTTGCATCTATTGAGATAATCAGGATTTTAATTTTTCCTTTTGTTGATGTATGTATCATGTTTTTTGGTTTGCGTATGGTGAACCATACTTGAATCCCTGTAATAAATCCCACTTAATCAAATAAATGATTCTAGTAATTTAGTGCTGGATTCAATTTACCAAGATTTTATTGAGAATTTTTTGCATGTTCATCAGAGATACTGGCCTTTTTCTTTTTCCCGATGTCCTTTGGTTTTAGTGTCAGAGTAATGTCAGCTTCCTAGAATGTGTTTGGCAGTTTTGCCTCCTTTTCAGTTTTACAGAAGAGTTTCCAAAGAGTTTGGGAAGAATAGGTATTAATTCTTCTTTAAAAGTTTGATACAATTCAGTACTGAAACTGTCTGGTCCTGGGCATTTGTTTCATGGCAGAATTTTAAGTACTCTTTCCATTTCTCTACGCTTGATGGATCTATTCAAATTTTCTATTTCTTTCTGACTCATCTTGAAATGTATGCTTTTATGAGTTTTCTATTTCTCCTAGGCTGTCCAATTTGTTGCTGCATAATTGTTCATAATATATTTTTTATTATTCTTTGTATTTCTATAGTATCGTAAATTCTCTTTCATTTCTGATTTTATTTGTGTTGTCTCTTCATCTTTGTGAGTCTGACTAAAGATTTGTCTACTTTGTTAATCTTTGCAAAAAACTATCTCTTGGTTTCATTGATCTTTTGCATTGCCTTTTTTATCTCCTATTTTGTTGATATATGCTTTTATTTTTATTATTTCCTTCCATCTATTGACTTAGGTCTTTCTTTTTCCAGTTCATTGATGTAAGCATAGATTTACTTTCTGTTATTCTTTTTTCCTTCATGAGATAAGACTTGACTGCTACAAACTTCCTTGTAATCCCTGCTTTTCCTGTAACCCATAGGTTCTAATAATTCATGTCTTCATTTTCATTTATCTTCAGGTATTTTTTTATTTCACCTTTGACTTCATCATTCACCTGGTAGTTTTTCAGTAACATACTGTTTATTCTCCACAAATTTGTGGTCCCCACATTTTTTTTTTTTTTTTTTTTTGGTTTCCAGTTTCATGTCATGATCTGAAAAGGTGATGTGATTTCAGTGTTCATAAATTGATTTGACTTGTTTTGTGTCCCAACTTATATTCTATCCTTGAAAATTTCTGTGAGCACTTGAAAAAAATGTGTTTTCTGGCTTATAGAAGTGGAATGATCTATAAATATATATTATGTCCATCTCATCTAGTTTGTCATTTAATGCTATTTTTTCCTTGGTGGTTTTTTGTCACAACTATCTGCTTGATACTGTAGGTGGAAGGTTAAATTCCCCTACTATTATTGTGTTGCTGTCAATGTCTCCCTATGGGTCTGTCAGTATTTGTTTTTAATATTTGCTGTTGCTATATTCAGTGCATATATGTTGATAACTATTATATCATCCTATTGTATTAATCCCATTATGATTGTATAATATACATCTTTGTACCTTGCTATCTTTTTTGACTGGAAATCTATTTTTATCTGATATAACTATAGTGGTGACTATGTTTTAAAATTTTCTACTGACTTGGAGTACCAGTTTCTATCCTTTTACGTCTATGTTTGTCTTTCTAATTTAATTGAGTCTCTTGTAAGCAGAATATAATTGGGTTTTTCTTCTTGAAACATCTGGTTATCTACCTTCTTGAGTTTCTTTATTATAGCAGTTTTGGTCTCAAGGGTGTATATCTTCATACTGTTTACATTCTTCTCTACTGAGGACCCCTGACTGAGGTATCATCTCTTACATTCTGTGTCCCCTGCCCCAGACCACAACCCAGGTCTATCTCTCCAACCACCTCCTGTCAAATGAAGAGTGAACCTCTTCCACATTCTACTGCACTCTGGTACAGTCTGTATTGTATTGGTCTCAGAATTGCAAGGAGTACTTCATCTTACCCCAATTCTTGGGACTTTCTCAATGTAGTCCTCCTTTGGTTAATTGTTCTATGTTCCTCTTGGGAGCAAACCAAGGAACCACCTCTATTGTTATATTGGTGACGTCACATTTACTGCTTTATTTTCAGAATTTATATATATATATATTTTTATTCCTATATTAGGCACATGAGTTAAGAAATGTAGGTGTGGTAAAGCAAGTAGCCTAGTTGTTATGGTTGGAGCAGCCAAAGAATAATCTGGAAACAATGAATTGGATCACTGGAGTTTAGATTAATTGTGATAATCATCATGTTTTGGAAAGGGAGATGATGTTATTAAATTATAGTTTAGTAATAGGAGAGGCTAGAAAAAAGAATACACCAAGTTGATTCATGTAGCCATGATCCAAGTTATTAGATGAGTAATAGACTTGGGGAGGAAACTCTGATTTTGAGATTGCTTGTAATGGAGTGGCACAATATATGCACTATTTGAATTCAGTGATGAAGAAAAAAGCGAGACCATTCAAAAGTTTCAAGTCTGGGGGATAGTAATAAGTTTAAAAAGTGGGTTGAGAAGTCAGGGATGTGGCTAAATGGGGGAAAATCTATGGATGATTAAATTGATCTTAAGATATACAGACTACGTGATAATGGAAAATTCCGTAAGTAACATTATTCAGGAGTAGCTGATTATTTGGATCTGAAATGTAAATAATATTTTAACAGTGGGACTGCAAATAAGGCATCCCTATCATAGGAAGGAGCTAGAAACCTTTGAAACTGAGATTACTTCTCAGAGTCTTAGAAAGAGAGGCCACAGATGTACAGTGATACTTTGCTTTCTATAAATTACCTTTCAGTAACTTGTTTTAATTCTATCAGGAGATAGCAGTGGGATTGCTAGAAGAAGGACAAGTCTATTCTAGTGGATATGAAAAGAATCAAGCCTTGTTTAGAGTGAGGCTGGCTCTTTCCTGAAGCAGGTTATTGATCTCCACTTAAGAGTTGAGGTATTTAGATCAAAGCTTAAAGGTAAATCCTTCCCTCTCCCATTTTGAAATGTCAACGTAAATTAAACTATTGAGTTATGATAATGCAAATCAAAAGTATATACCTTCAGCTCCTTTTTCTAGGCAAATAGCGATAGGCAGCCTCTTCAAAATTGCTTGCCATGTTTCATGCCATGTGATCCTCTTCTACTTTAAAATTGGGCCAGAAATTGATTCATGACTCAAGGACATCCATCTATATTTACTGGACTATTTTGTAAGAGAATGCCTTGCATGAACACTCCTCCCAAAAGGCTGTTCTATACTGGTTGAATCAATTTGAGCTTTTTTACTGAGGTGTAAGAACTCAAAGAACACAAAAAGGAGAATCAATTTGCAAATGGCAGAAGAGAACATAAATACTAAGGGTAGGTGTATGTGGGTAGAACACATAGGCAGATGACAGTGGCCATCAAGTTGCTAAAATAATACCAACAGTGGATGTCTAGGATATGGTAACTGCAGGGTCAGAGTCATGATTGTATCTTGAAGGGTGTTTCTGTTCTCCCTGAAGCCTTGCCATACAGCTGCTGAAGCTTATTTCCTATTCCCCCTACAAGCATTATACCAACCCCCACTTTTGTTTTTTGTAAGTCATCTAGCATGTTTGTCAAAAGAGTTCTAGAGTATCCAGTTAAATAACATCCCTTCTTCCCTGCTTCAGCCCATGAAGGATCTAATTTCCATGTGAGAGATTAGGAGGTAGAGGCGTGAATGGGGAAGCATTCTCCCCTACAGACACCTAGGTTCAAACCCAGCAATGGGAGAAGGGAAAACTTTGAAGCAAATCTAAGATTGGCATTTAAACTAAACCAGAAAATTATGGAATCATCCCAGGATGTAGTTAAGGGACATGAGGGGAGATTTGGCATTACATGTCTGGGAGCAATTGTGAAGTAAATGAAAAACAGTTTCGTTTTTACATTTATTGAGTTGAGAGTAGTCAATAAACTAGGTGGTTATGCATGCCTTTTTCTCATACTGCTTTTGCTTTTTGAAAACAAAATTATATAATATCATCATGTTAAAATATATGTGGTCCTCAATTTGAAAGAGATAGATGTAATAAGGACAAATAAGTTTGCAAAAATCTGCACTCTCTGGGCATTAAAAAACAAAAGGTTGTCAACCCGTGCCCCCGCCCACACACACACGACTCCTGGTACTTTACAAAATAGATTTAACAACATTTAAGTTCCTGTGCAAAAAGTGGAATGAGGATGCTACTGCTTTTCCACAGTTGCATAGAAACCTGACTTCAGAGTGGACCCACCACAGAATCTGGTGAGCAAAGGAAGATCACTACAATTCAAAAGCTGGGCTAAGGAACCGATGAATTATCCATTTGAATCCTATACCCTGAGCATCAACTATTTTAAGAGTACCAATCTCCTCAAAAGGTTTCATTTACATCATTTTTATACTTGGCAGTGGGCTGCCATTACTGCCATAGTGTGTGATATTTGTTAAAACTTTCTGACTAGTTCATGATGTCCACTCTTGAAAAACCACGTCTATTCCACACTAACCTTGTGCCTGTGCTAGGCATTGAGAAAGATACAAATACATTTGACTTCATGAGACTCTAGAAATTGAAACTATACCCTTCCTTCTCCTCTCCTCTACTAGGCTTGTGTTTGTATTTCTTAAGAAGCTGGTTAAGCTTTTTATATGGTGTTGTATTCTGACATGTCAGTCCAGTTGAAATTGTAAATAAAGAGCTGGTTCTTCTGTAAAGGAGCTGAATATATTCCATGTCAATCAGGCTGGTTCTCAGATAGGAAATCAAAACAGAAATCAGATCTCCCACATGCCTTTCTTTGCAAAAAATCTCTTCTCTCTTTGAAACTGCTCTTTTGAATCTGGTCTTCAAGGACTCAAATGTAAATGCAGATAGAAATGTATATAAAATTGTTACTTCATCATACCGTCTTATTCTTGACTTTGGTCCTCTTAATGGAAGCATCTCAATTTCACTGTTCACTTACTTTGACTGCTCATGTCCTTTCCCACCTTCAATCTGTGGTGAGCCATTGTTCGACTGATTCCAGCAGTTGTCAAGGTCCTTCAGCATCTCATTGACAGTTTGTGAGCTTGACAAGTGTCTGTACCTAGCATGACATCGATGTTGACAGTGTATACTATAAAATAGAGGTTAGAAAACTTTATGTAAGCAGTCAGATAGTATTTTAGGTTTTGTGAGCCAAAAGGTAAGTATTGCAACTACTCAACTCTGCTGCTGTTAACACTAAAGCAACCATATACAATACATAATGAGGGAGCATAGCTATCTTCTAATAAAACTTTGGACAGAAATTTGAATTTTGTGGAATTTTCATGTAACACAAAATATTTTTCTTTTATTTATTTTTGAAAAGCCATTTAGAATGTGAAAGTCATTCTTAGAAGAGGGCTATACAAAACCAGGTAGTAGGCTGAATTTTACCTCCAGGGCTATAATATGTCAACCTGTGTTCCACAGGCAAGTTTCCCAGGTTCCTATGTTGGTTCTGTCACCTTCCAACTCTGTTACCTTGATCAAGTTACTTTACTTAAAATGCCTCAGTTTCAGTACCTGGAAAGTAGGTTGGTGTGGGGATTCAAAGTAAATATTTTAGAATAGGGTCTGAGATATATAGTAAGCTGTCACTAGGTAGTAGATAGTAAGAGTCCTGCTTCACAAAACATCTTTATCATTTCAGAAAATAACTGGTTTACTGGGTGGATGATTTTGAATTGATGGTTTTGAACTTCTTCCAAATCTGTCATTGCTTAGTTTTCCTTTCACAAGTGTTCCATGCCCTTAGTAAATGATTGATTCTGATAAGACACACAAAATATTTCAAAGGTTTTCTTTGAAATATTAATTATTTAAAATATTGAATGTGAGATAGTTTACCAGAGGCATCAACACTGGTTTTCCTGTGTTTACATTTCAGTTTTATTGGGTATTTGTTTATTTATAGAATGCTAATTTTCTTCTTCTAACCTGCTGGCATATAGGCAACTGGAAAAAACGAATCTGCATAAACATTCTTTTTTAACTAACATTTGTTATTAAGCTGTCTTACCTTAGGCCAACTGCCCAAAGTTGCCTCTGGCTAAAAAAAATTCCTTCACTGAAACTCTACCATTAGAAATCAATTCATTTCTGTAAAATTCCTCATTAAAGCGAAAATACAAGAAAAACTTATCTCACTAATTCAGTTCCCCTGACAAATTTTTAGGTAGCACCTTGCATGTAGATATAGGGGACTAATCACATAATTCTTCACTATTTATCACACTGAAGTGAAATATTTGGCCATCTATGACTTTCTTATAGTATTTATTCCATGACAAATTGTACCTAAAACATTAACCTTAAATTTAAATTGTTAAAGAACAGTGTAATTTCACTATGAAGTTTATCTGGGATCTGATGATTTACCTCACTGTAGGAAACTGTTAATTACCTGTTCTGGCAAGGAAATGAGATAATAGAATGAACTCTCTCATCAACATTTCCCCCTATAGTTTTAACTCTAATTGCTCTGAGATTAATTTTGTATTTTGGTATATACCACTGTGCATGACCTCAACCTGGGAACATAATGCTTTTCTGTTTTGTTATACAAATTTTCAACTACTGCTTAATTACTACACTGCTCCCTGCTCATCCCATGGTTTCTGGTAATTTCTTCTAAGCTCCAATATCCTCTTTTCCTTCTTAAAAGTTTTCTTATTTTGAGCAAGAACATCTGTCTTCAGTATTTTCCGTAGGAATTTATGTTTATGCCCTCTTCTATTCTCTTTGGAATAATATCTTGATTTTCTTAGGTAATTTTCATGGCCATATATAATTTCATAGACTACAATATTTGTTAACATCCGTTGGTTCGTTCTCAAAGTCACCATTATCCCTATTCTTCACTCATTTACAATTAAACTGCAAACTAACGCCAACCTCTTATCCGAGGCTTTCTAGATGCTTGTGGAGTGCAGTACAAGTTGCTCATATTTTTTGTCACTGTGAACCTGTTGACATAGTGCCAAGTTGTTTGATTTCTTTTATTTCTCACTTTTTTACGCTATTACTAGTATTCTTACCAATAGATGTTAAAATCCTATAGCATAATGTGTTATTTTTACCATATAACCTCATATTGTTCCATGTTGTATTATAAGAGCTATTTGTCAACCATTGATCTTCATTTTTTAGATTCTAGAGAAGGGATTTTTGTATCCCTCTTCTTTGATAAGTAAGCAGTCTTCTAATTTTATTTCATCTACAAATCCATATATCTTCCAGTATGGTCTTAATCTGGATCATAAGAGATAGAATGGAAAAAAATGAATCTAACACTAATTTTTCTCGTATTCCATTTATCACTGCCTTCTTATGCTGTCAGCTTCCATTTAATACTGCTCATTACTTTGCTAACAAAACCAATTTTATTTTTCTATTTATTCTTTCACCGATAATGCCAAAATTGACCATCCAAATTTGCCCAGTGTTATGTGTGTAATAAGACATAATTTGTATTTTTTGTATAATTTATTTCTCTCACTCTCTGACCCACTCTCCATATTACTGTAATACTGTTTCTTCTTTTCTTGAAATTTTTCATTCACGAAGTTCCCGGTTGGATTTCTTTTAATTGAGTGAAATTGACTTATTTTTCCCTACCACCAACCCCTTTGGCCCTGCCCCCAGCCCCCACTTCCTTCTTAACCTCAGAAACCTCACTTCATTTATTAATGTCCATTAGTGTTTATAAGTATATTTATAAATATATTACTTTGTGGAATCATCCTTTATGTAAGTGTCCAATATTTGTCTTTGTCACTCTGACTTGCTTTCCTATACGTAATTCCCTCAAACTCCTTCAATTTTACTCTAAATGGCAATATTTTATCTTTTCTTATGGCTGATTCATATTCCATAGTGTGTATATACTACATCTTCTTTATGCAATCATCAATTGATGAACATTTAGGTTGGTTCCATGTCCTACATATTATAAATCATGCTGTAATAAACATTGTAGAGTGTGTAGCTTTTTGAGTTAATGGTTTCATGTTCTTTGGATAAATGCCCAGGACTGGGATTGTTTGATCGTACAGTATTTCTATTTTCAGTTTTTAAAGATAAATCTAGATCACTTCCCAAAATGACTACATTAGTTTACATTCCCAACAACAGTGTAATAACTTTCTTCCCTTTGCTATATCTTCTCCAGCAATTTTGTCATTATTATAGGTATGAGATATGTGATTTTGGTTTTAATCTGCATCTGCCTTATTAGAAGCCATTTTTCCCCAATTATGTATTTACCTTCTGGATATCCTCTTTGGTGAATATTTTAGATCTACTGCCCAATTATTTGAGTTGTTTAGTTTTTTGCTGTTGAATTTTATTACGGTTTTAATTTTCATGCTTGTGATCAGTTTATTCAACTCTTCTATTTCCGTCTGGTTTAGGTTTGGTAAACTAAATTGATCTAGAAATATGTCTATTTCTTCAGGGTTATTGAACTTATTGACATATAATTGCTCATAGTAATTTCCTATGATCCTTTGTATTTCTATGCCATCTGTTGTAATTCCTTCTCTAATTCCGTTTATTGTTTTCTCTCTTCTTTTGTTAGCCTAACATGTGGTTTATCTATTTTATCTTTTCAAAGCATAAACTCTTAGTTTTGTTAATCTTTTGCATATTCTTTTCAGTATTTAGTTCATTTCTGCTCTTATTTTTATTATTTCCTTCCTTCTATTAATGCTGTTAGTCTAGTTTGTTCCTCTTTTTCAAATTGCTTTAGGTGTAGTATCAAGTGGTTTGAGATTTGTCTTGCTGCTTAATGTGATATTATATTACAATTATCGTCCCTACTGTGAGACTATTCTTAAATGTCACCTTTATCATAGCATTGTCTTGTTGAAGATCAGCCAGTTACTTTTTAGAGTTCATTGAAGCATGTTCACACTTCTTACTTTGGTACCTAAGATCCTTTAAAACTTTGCTCTCATCTTATGTATCCAAATGTAATCCTGTATCTTTCAACTTTGTTGCTCTTCTCATGGTTTTATCATGCACACCATGCATATTTGATATGGGGTAGCTATACTGATTCAAAATGACCTTGATTCTTTTTACCTTCTTAAAATTATATGGTATGAACAGACCGAGTGAACGTTGATAAAAATCAGAGAAGAGGTTGCTTCTGATTGATAGGGGCAAGAAGTTACTTTCTGGGGCTGTGGAAATATTCAATATCTTAATTGTGGTGGTGGTTACATGGGTATATGCACTTGTCAAACCTCATCAAACTGTACACTTAGGACCTGGTGTGGGGGGTGAGAGGGTTCACCAGAGACAGAGTGGGAAGCAGAACAGGCAGATCTACTGAAGTACACTGCTGAGGGGAGCAGCAGGCGAGGCAGGAGAGGTCTGCTGGGCCATGTGGGAATCTCCCTGGCCTGGGATCAAACTTGTGCTGCAATGGCTGTGGCTAGCTTCATAGGCTGAGACTTAACCCATTGTACCACCAGGTAGGCCCAAACCCAAATCTTTTGTAACAGCCTAAAAGCAAACTTGCCTGGAAGATGGAGATATATAAGTTGTCTTCAGATGAAACAAGCTGCCCTCTCTGGAGGGAAACACTATGTCTTTCAAGGATGTTCACTATAAAAATGTCCTTGAAAAGGTAATCCAGAACAAAGGCCATCAATGGCTATGCTCACAAAATGAGCAGAATTGTGAGAAACCAGTGGAGAAGTGCCTGTAAAAGAGCTTCATTCTTCCCCACCAAGGAATAGCCCTGCAAAGAGGTGTTAGAAGAAACAATCTACCTAGCGCTAATTTTAATCTGAGGTATCTCCAATTACTTCTGGGGAAATTAAGTCAACACTTCACAGGTAAATGTTTATGCGGAAGATTGAGATCAGCAGTTATTCAGCATCCACTGAATGACCAACGTTGTGAAAAACATAAAAAAAAGTACGACCAAAAGATAGGTAACTCACTCAGACTCCACAGAACTGCACACAGCCCACATAACTAACTCCTTAAGACTGGACGATCGACGATTAAAAGGTTCCCTCAGATTGTTATTTTTCGGACATGTGCCCATATATTACCATATTAGAGATTAAAAACATTACCAAACATTTCCTTAGTATTCATTTAGTTAGTGAAGCAGCAACAGGTACTCTAAGACATGAGAAAACTCATGTTTTATATGTAACTCAGTAAAGCTATTTTCCTTTTCACTGAGGAAAAAAAAAAATTGCTTAAAACATTTTCCCCTGAGTTTGATCTCATAGGTCAAAAAGTAAAAGTAGCTATTCACTACTAATTACATCTAAGTAAGAATAAATGTTCTAAGAACTTGTAAATCCTTAAGCGAACTGTCAACCTCACACAATTCAATCACATACCAATGTTTTCTGAAATTCATTTAAAATAAAGAACAACTTCTTTCAAATGACTCTGTTGGCTTCCATTTTGCTTTAGTAGTTTGCCATTATCTGAAATATAAATTAGTTCTACAATATATTCATAAAACTTTGATTACTTAGGTTTAAACATTTCATGGAAATTTCTCAACGTCTTTGAAAATTATCATGAAGTAAATGAAAAAGTAATGGTGGACTGAAACTTATATTTTTTCCTTGAAAATATCAGTGCTGTTTATAAAGACCTGGCATTTGTTTGATTGTTTCTTTATTTTTAACATATCCATTTAGCACTTGCCTTTTCAGCAGGTACAGTATCACCCCAAGAGCATGAATATTGGTTCTTGGGTATGTAGGTGGAGTAATGTTAAATATTGCAATGGTCTGTGGCCCTCTAAAGGGCTACATAATATAAATAGTTATACAGTATATTTGTGGTGTTAAATTTTAATGAGGGGGGGATTAGGAAACAGATGTCTAAAATGTTTCTTGTGGTGAGGGGAAAACAGTTATAATAAAAATGATTAAGGTACAATGATGTAGCATACTTCTGATAAGTGTTGTCAGATGGCAACCACTAAATTAAGCAAAGGCATTTCTTTTTATTTCTTCTCTACTTTATGTCTTATTTGTCTTTTTCACTTTCTTAGTCTATATAAACAACATTAAAGACTTACAGTGAAATAGTATCCATACTGTTGTCATGTTGATTTTTCTCATTTGCATATTATTTATGTTAAATTATAAATGTATTATTTTTTGGACTTATGTATATATATATTTATCACTATATAGTCTATATGATTACTGTTTTTAAAAGTGTATAGGAAATTCAGTTGTAAATGTTCTTTCCTGGTTATACTTCTAGATCTCTAAAAATTCCTTCCCTGTCTTTGCATCTCCTGACAGCCTATTAGAAGTTGGGGCCCAGGGGAATTGCATCCTATACCACTTTCTCTTCTCATATACCATCTCAGGCTAATATTATACATCTTCCAAAGACATTCAAATCCATAACTCCAACCCAGATTTCAACCCTGGGTTCTGTACCCATGTTTCCAAACACTTACTAGATGTTCTGCTTAGATATTCCTTAGGCATCTCAAAAAAATAAAATCATCACATTTTCTCAAACCTGTTTATTCCTGTTCAGCTAGATTCCTTTCTTCCCCCTTTGTGACCCTCCCAGCCAGGTTCTTTTGACTGCATTGATATCTTCAAAACATCCATCCTCTCCATTCACACCTCTATCCCTTTAGTTCAGGGCTTTATCTCTTACTTAGAAAATCACTCTACATTCCTAAACTTTTTCCTGCCTTCAGTCATGCCATCCTCCAAGTCATTCTCTGCAGTGCTCTCTGATAAGTCTTTGTAAAGTGTAAATCTGATCTAGCACTACCTATTGTTTATAGCTGTGCTGCATAATGCAGTAACCAAGGTCACATGAAACTATTGTACACTCAAAATATAGCTAATATGAAGTGAAATGTGCAAAAACAAATACACAGATGACTTAGCCTGATAAAAAATAATTTACAATATATAATTTTGTATGTATTAAGGTAAATATTTAATAGGTAATATTTATTTTTAAATATTTAACATAAATTCAAATATTTGATTTTAAATATTTAAAAATTAGTATATTACTTTTACCCATATCTTTTTAATTTTATTAATTTGGCTACCAGAAAATTTAAAATTATTTATGTGGCTCACATTTGTGGCCTGCACTATAGATCCACTGGACACTGCTAGCATATGTGATAGTTCCCAAACCCATATCATAGTGTTGTGTTCATTCATCTTCTGCCCACCATGTGCCTAATCCATTTCATCACCTGGTAGCTGTCATGGCAAGAAGGCTGCTATTGGTATCAGATGAATCTGGGTTTATACCTAGAACCTGACCTGGGTTCAAACCTGGGCTCTTCCACATGCCAATGGTATAATCTGGTATAAGATTCTTAAACTGTAAATTTCAGTATCCCTGGCTGACAAAATAGAAATAATAACTATTTCAGTTTGTTGTTTGAGAATTAAAATATATAACAAGTAAAGAGAACTAATGTATAAGAGTTAATTGTCCTGGACACAACCATACCAAACTACTTGCAGTTCTGTTTTGTCTTTCAATTATAAAGAGCAAGTGATGGTGCCAATGTGTCTGAAGGCTTAATATTCCTAAAAGTAAACAAACCCCTTTTCCTATTTAGTTACTCAAGTTCTACCTTCATTTTGGTTTTCTCCTTCTCACCAAATATTATACTGAAGAACCTTTGTATTTCCCATTATTTTTTCATTTAATTCCTGTACTAGAGAATTCATTTTAAAAGAATAAATGATTGTAATATTGAAGAAATCTCAAGCTAAATGGGCCTCCCTGATGGTACAAGGGGTTAAGTCTCAGCCTATGAAGTTATCGGCAGCCACTAAAGCAAGAGTTCGGTCCCCAGCCAGGGAGCTTCCCACATGGTGCAGCAGACTTCTCCTGTCTTGCCCACTGCTCCCCTCAGCAGTGTATTTCAGTGGATCTCCCTGTTCTTCTCCCTACTCTGTCTGTGGTGAATCCTCTTACCCCCTACACCTCTGGCCTACACCCCAGCTCTTGTATACATAAATAAATAAAATCTTAAAAAAAAAAGAAAAAAGAAATCTCAAGCTAAATGAAGAGAATTATCAAAAGAGATTTTAGCTTGTTCTTATCCCTAAGTGAATATTGACTATAGTCAATTCTTTAAACAAAGTAGGATTTATTGTTTTTCTTTGATTCATTTTTATTTATGCATAAAAGCACTGGGGTGTAGGCCAGAGGTGTGGGGGTGGGGAGTGAGAGGATTCACCAGAGACAGAGTAGGGAGCAGAAAAGGCAGATCTACTGAAATACACTGCTGAGGGGAGCAGCAGGGGAGAGGTCTGCTCTGCCATGTGGGTTAGCTCCCTAGCCAGGTATTGAACTCATGCTGCAGTGGCTGGCAATAGCTTGATAGTACTGAGACTTTAACCCCTGTGCCACCAGGGAGGCCCCAAAGTAGATTTTAAATTTCCCCTTAGAATAAGGTCGGAAACAATTTCATAGGCCTCTCTAGTGGCGCAAGGGGTTCAGTCTCAGCACTGTGAAGCTATTGGCAGCCGCTGCAGCAGGAGTTAGATCCCTAGCCAGGGAACCTGCCACATGGCACATCAGACCTCTCCTGCCTAGCCTGCTGCTCCCCTCAGCAGTGTACTTCAGTAGATCATCCTGTTCTGCTTCCCACTCTGTCTCTGTTATAGCCTCTCACCTCCCCCCCACACACACACCTGTAGCCTACACCCCAGCTCTTGTATGCATAAATAAATAACTCTTGAAAGAAAGAATTTCATCTCATTTTCTTCTCCCTTTCTCATCTCTTCATTCTCCTGCTAAATATGTTCTCTACTCCAGACCCACACATTTACCTGCCACTCAAATTAACCATGTAGTCAGGGTCCTTTTATCAGCTAGGCCAGTTAAGACACAGTGCCTCAGCTCATTGTGGATTGTTCAGTATAGTACAGAGTTTCTGGCAATTGACACCTTGAGACAAATGTTCTAACAAATCTTAAAAGTGTTTTTGATGACCAGAGTCATCAAAGATAAGAGTGAGTTGAAATGTTTTAAACGTGTTTCCATTAGGAATTTCCACGAACATCTTTTAAGTACTCTGCTCATGGATTCTTAACAGTTCTTTCCCACAAGAAAAGAAACACAACAGCATTCTAAATGGGATGATGAGACTCTGGCTATTGTCTCACAAATGTAAAATGTGGCCTCTTAGACAATGTGGTCACCTTTTCCTTCTACAGTGTCAGCATTTTCAAATAGGTAAAGGGTATAGATTAGGTACGAATTGAATGCAAATATGTTTTGCAAATAGTGTCTTTTGAGATAATGGCAGATGATGGTTGAATGCTGAAGGTATTAATACAATCAGTATTTAACCTTGTGTAACTCTGCTTCATCAAATCACGCCCTGTACATTGATTGCATTAAGCTGGGTCAGTGGTTTCTTGCTTAGGAATATCTTATAAGAATCTTAACAGGGAGGCAGCAGTAGCTGATCAGCTACTGTTTATTTGCATACTGAGCGTGTCATCAATAATACAAAAGACAAGGTCTTTAAGTTGAAAGAACAGTGGGATTGGCATGAATTTTGCTTAATGGTGCGTAATAAGCAAAGTAGTCTGTGGTGCCAGAAACTGACAGGATCCATTATGTTAAAACAGATATATGTCTTTAATTTAAGGGTATTATGTAAATCTGACAGGAGTTTTTCCCTTTATTTTCCTGTAGTTTAACTTTAATTGCTCCAAGATTAATTCCAATTCTCCCTTCCTCCAGAGGGTGATGAGACTGGTGTGATGGATAATCTTTTAGAAGCCCTACAATCGGGTGCAGCATTCCGAGACCGCCGGAAGCGAATTCCAAGGAATCCAGGTAAAACCCATTACAGTTCACATGGTATTTAAAATGTGAATGCTCATGGTCAAGTACCAAAAGCAACAATGACAGTAATAAAAACAACAAAATATCTTCCCATGAATTTCTACTAGTTTGTATCAGTAAATGTGTGAAGTTTTAGGAGACTACTACATCTATGTGATCACAAATTTCAGTTTCCTAAAAGTATCTTCAAATAACTGTAGAATTTGGGGGAAAAAATTCCAGACCTCCCCCACAAAAAATTCAAAATCAAGAATTCCTGCTGTGTTTAATAATAAATATTTCAGATTATTGTTTTAAGAGTATGTGGTTTTAGTGGAAGGTGATTTAAAACCATAAATATAATTAAATCATTAAAAGTAATTAATCATAAGGATGTCACATTAGCTCTTTACAGGTAAGGTAACTGAGATAATGCTTCTTTCTACAAGCCATTTTGTCTTTGCTTTGGATTTTGCAGTGTGAGACTAGTCCAGTCTCCATTCTCCATGTGAATGCAGAGAGAAGAGGCAAACAAAATAAAGATCCCTCTAAATACCAAAGCATTAAAACAGATTTTTTGCATGTGATTTTGGTTAGTTATAATGCCACACTATGAAACATGATCTCAGGGAAGGAAAAACAACCTCTAATAAAAGATGTCTCCCTTCTATGTCCATACCCTATGACTAAGGTAAATAATAGCTCCTCGCAGGGTAATCCAAATAGTCTGAGCTATCTATCCTCCTCTTTGAGAGATTATTTAACTTTAGTTCATATCTCTCTTGAAGCAGAGGAAGAAATCAGTTGTGTTGTTTTTTTTGTTTGTTTGTTTTTGTTTTTTTTTAAAGATTTATTTATTTATACATACAAGCTGGGGTACAGGCCAGAGGCGTGGGGCGGTGAGAGGGCTCACCAGAGACAGAGTGGGGAGCAGAACAGGCAGATCAGAAATACACTGCTGAGGGGAGCAGCGGGCGAGGCAGGAGAGATCTGCCGCACCGTTTGGGATTCTCCCCGGCTGGGCATCGAACCCGCATCACGCGCTGCCGACAGCTCCACAGCTCAGCGCTCAACCGCTGTGCCATCAGGGAGGCCCCAGTTGTGTTGTTTTTAAAAGTCCTTTGTATGGACTATAAAATATATAGAAATAGAAATAAATAGAAATAAATGAAAAAAAGGAAAGTAATAGTAAATATGTAAACCCTCCTTAATTTAAATTAGTATGATTTGCCTTGAATAGTTTGATTTTTAAAACATACTCTGTATTTGGACTGAAAACTACCATATGTCATTTGACTGGAGATTGGTGGCTCTCAAAACCATTGTACTTCACAAACAGTGAAAGAAATGGAGATCTTTGCAGAGTTGTCCAGGAAAAATTTTGGAAATAGTGAAATTCATGACAGGAATCAATGTAAGTTATATTCATCTTTTTCACATTTGGATGAATTTTGATGGATAGATTTGTTTGATAAGAGAGAAGTGTTTTGATTGGAGTGTAAGACTATTATGTGTATGAAGACATTGAAGATGGTATACGGAGTGTCAGACTGAATGAAAGAACATTGATATATATATGTATGTGTTCATATTAAATTTTAAGTTAATGCTGCATAGCAAAGTGTTAGAAACACTACTAATCTCTTACTACAGGGCAGCCTTTCCATCTATCTTCAGTCCTTATCTACAAAATAAGAATGTTCTACTATGCTATCACAGGCCCCTTCCACCTTTTAAGGAAAATAGTAACCTTCACTGCTCTTTCTTGATTAGAACATTAATAGTCAGTGAAAAACAAACTGAAAAAAGAATTGATATCAATTCAGCTCTCTGTTAAGCAGGCAATAATTAAAATCATATTATTTTGTGCCAAAAAAGAATTTCCATAATCTTTCTAAGCTGTTTATTTTTGAAATACATTTGCTAAGTCCCTGTCTGATTAGTCTTACACATCATATGACTCTAGAAAGACTATAGTGGGAGAGAGAAGTCATTCTATAGGGTTTCTGTGAGCTTGGTACTCAAGGGAATATAGTGCTGTCAACTGTGGAACACCAAGAATATATTAACATGCCTGCATAATTTTATAGCACTGATTCCAAGTAACCTATATTGAGATCTCCTTTGGTTTGTAGCTAGGGTGACTCCATAAACACAGGGTCAAAAATATTTTGGGTTAAAAAGCTATTTCAAGTGGCAACAGCCAATGTAAATATCCAGAGGTAAAAAGACACTAGAAAGCAGTGAGTATGGTTGGTAAAGTACCTTGGACGTCAGTAGAAGAGCTTGAAGTGAGAGAAAATGGGCAGAGTTGACACTATGTCAAAAACTCTCCTGTCTTCTTGTCTTGTTCTAGAAACAACAGAACCAAGGATTTCCCTAGATTTCCTCTTTGTTTCTGCCTTTCCTAACCAAATAATCTTTTCTTACTGTTTTCTCTTTTTGCAACTTGGGTACTTTCCAATATCTCATTGACTTTATATTGTTACACCTCTCTGTTCAACACTAGCATCTTGACTCTTTTTCTTGTAAATTCCACTTCAATATGATGAGAAAAAACATATTATAAAGGTTATATTTTCAAAGTAAAGAGGAAATATTAAAAAAAATGGATATCAGAGCCAACTACAAACAACAAAGATGTACTGCTCTGCTGTGTATCTCCATTATCATCACTTATTGTAATTTCCATTACAGTATGTAGAATACAGAGTTCTACGATTATGCTTCTAATTGCAGTGTTTTCAATTTCATATTTAAACAAAATGAGGTGATGTTCTGTGTTCTTCATTAGAATATCAAAATGTTAATAAATGGCATGATTAGTTGTCTCAAATACGAATCTACACTGAACCTATATCCCCTCCCCAAAAGTTACCATATTAGATAACTCAGAAGATGCTCCCAAATATTGTCTCTCATCAATTCAGCTGTATGTACTATTGCAGTCAAGGTCACCAAAAGGTATTTTAAGGGAGACTATCATATTAGGAATGATATTAAAAATATTAATAATTGGTGAAGCACAGGCCCCATCCATTCTGAATGTTCACAGGCAATGTAAGTAGCCACTATGGTTGTGTTGATACTGGCTAAATATCAACCCAGATTATAGTTTTGCTGATATCAAATCCAGAGACTAGAAAATGAGCCCCTAAACATTCATTATTTTTTTTGTACAACTGATCTCTGAAAGGTACTAACCCAGACATGATGGAAGATGTAGAAATTATTAAGATAATGTTTCCTTATCTATAAGACCTTGTATCTTGTGGATAAGATAAATAGCACAGAAATACTGCAAAATGAGGTACATAGTAACAGGTATTGTACAAGAGATGTTAATAACATGTTATACAAGTTCAGAAGAGGGAAGTATCATTGCCATATTAGATATATAAGAAAAATAAACTTGGAGGAAAGGGTTGGGAAGATGAGTATGGATTTTAGCAGTGGGAGCTGGAAGTGGAATAGTGGAAATTTTACTATATGAAACATCATTAAAAAAATGCAGAGGTTTGTGCCTCCCTGGTGGCGCAGCAGTTAAGCACTGTGCTGTGGAGCTGTCTGTCCGCAGTGGCAACGCGAGTTCGACACCCGGGTAAGGAGATTCCCACATGGCGCTGCAGACCTCTCCTGGCTCGCCTGCTGCTCCCCTCAGCAGTGTATTTCTGTCAATCTGCCTGTTCTGCTCCTGACTCTGTCTCTGGTGAACCCATTAGCTGCCCCGCCCCTCTGACCTGTATGTACCCCAGCTTGTATGCATAAACAAATAAATCTTTAAAAAAAAATGCAGAGGTTAAAAAGTATAAACCATTTTGGGAAAATGGCAAATAGTATACTTAGTAAGAAAATAAGAGCTATAAAGAGTAAAAGAATGGAGATAATTCTGGAAAAATAAATGGAAGGCACATTATAGAATACTGAACGTCAGAGTAAGGTGTTACCATGTAATTCTTTAGGTAATGGGGATCTATTGATGTTTTTAAGCAGTGGATGAATATGAAAGTTACATATTAGGGTATTTACTTTATAGGAATGAGAGTGATAAATTAGGATTCGGTCATATTCTTAGTCATAGGACATAATTTAGAGAGCAGGAATAATCAGTAGTCAAAAATAAGCCTTGGGTTTGAGTTTGATTAGTTAGGTGGAGAGTTGGTAAGATTAGTAAGGTTACAGAAAGCAGTAATGATAATAGAAGATAAATTCAATTTTAGGCAAGTAAATCTGAAAGTGGCAGCAGAGCATTCAAATCAAAATTGCAGAATTTTCTGGGAAATATAGATGTAGAATTCATCACAAAATTGTTGAGTTTGTGATATTTCTGGTCATATGTGGAAACAGAAGAGATTGTTAGGGTGATTATGAAGAGAAAAGAGATTCAAAAGCAGAATCGTGAAAAATGATTCCACTTAGAGGCTAAAAGTAGAGCTAGCAAAGAAGATAGACAAAGAGCAGTTGGGCAGGTGGGAGGAGAAAAAAAAAATACTGTTCTAAAAGCAAAAGAAGAGGAAGTATTAAGATGGCAGAAAAGGGGCATTTTCAACAGTGACATGCTTTGGTGGAATCAAAAATGGATAAAGACCGATTTACTATGTAGGAACTTTTCAGTGACATTTTAAGAACGTCTTTTCAATGTTGGAATGGAGCTGGGAACCAGGATATAGGTACTAAGATGGTAAATCTATAAGGGTTGGTGATATTCTTCCAACAATTGAGCCATCCTATTAAATGTCTCCTTGAGCCATGTACTGGGTTAGATATTGAGGATACAAAACCAAACAGGACATTTGCCTCAAGAAGCTCACATCCCACTTGGGAAAACATGAATGCAAACCATGCAATAAGATTTGAACTCAATTTTATATGTGCCTTAATGAAATAGGAATGATATGCTTGTGCAACACAGGAGTTAGAGTCCTCCCTCCCTCCCCACCCTTAGCACTTTTGCATTTCTAGAATATGAACTGTGCTTTGTAGCAGTTTGATGGGTGAAAAGCATCTCAGTTTCCCTTAACCACTTAGTATGGATCTATCATCTTATAAATTTTGCTAAATCTTTCTGGACCATCCTGGCTGCAGCCTTTGTGGGCATTTAAGGTAATAGGTTCCATATGTTTACAGTCTATCCTCTTAGGAATTGTCCATCAGTATCCTGATTTTGTCATTATAAGATCAATGGTAAGCTTTGGAAGAAAGCAAAACACACAGAGAAAAACCTCACAGGAGTGAAAGTCACACTTAAAATATAAACGCACAAAGCCACATCTGTTTTATTGCTAAATAGCTATAGGCACTTGGCTATACTTGCTTCTCCTCCCTCAATCAACATGTCTTTTTAATTCATTGACCACTGTAAGTAAATATAAATGGGCTTCTCAGCAGGAGATAGGTATCTAACTACATGTGCTCTGACTAGATTTTGATGTATAGTTCTGGACATTAAAAACACAAAAGAAAAGCACTATGAAAGAAAAAAAAAAGCAGGAACTAGACTAATTGTAATTTTGTTTTGAAACCACACGGGACAACCAAGGAAAACTAAATTTGAAAAGAACCGAAGAAATTGAGACAGATGATGCTAGTTTATGTATTAGCAAGATAGCAGTATACATGAGAAGGTGTAATTTACCATTTGAGAAGCAATGAATTTCAACAAAGGTAAAAAAACAATCTGAGTATTAGGAACAATATCTTCAGAGCAAAATACAACCCACATTTTGTTAGGCCTGTCAACCTCAAATAAATAACAAAACTTAAGTTTTCCTGGCTCTTGTATTCTCACACACATATTCAGGACCTCAGCTGCCTGTAAGGGATCACTGAAGTATTTCTGGAATTTCTCAGGAGACATTTCACACAGTCCACTGATCCTCTACCTTCCCCTGTACTACTACGTATTTTCATGTCTGCTATTGGCTATGGCCTCTAGCCCTCTTGTGCCTTCAGATGACAGAGCTTGACAGTACTCAGTGACAAAATGGGGTACAAAGCTCTTCCTACCTTTAGTATGATATTCTACCAGTGTGCCAACAGTACCTCAAAATTTTACACATTTTTAAAAAGAATAGTTTTCAATATTCAGTTGTAATCTTGTTCTCCACAATATTTGGCCCCATTTGGCAAGACCCAAAAACCTGCCTATAATGGATCTCGTGTAGTACTCAGTGTCATTCTCCTTTTTTGATGACTAAAGTCTCTTGGGGCTTTATGTTTGTTTTTGTTTTATTATTAATAGATCAAGCTGGTCATTCATTCCAAGCTGTTTACAACTTTCTCCCTTAGGATTTCTTTCCCGCGAGGTTCCTTAGTCTTTATCCTGTGTTAGAAACAGACTAGCCAACTAAACCCCTTTCTGGCTAAAAGAGAGTAGTATTATACTGTAATGTGCAATTCAGGATATAGCAAAAATAAAATAGTGTCATGTGAGCAAATAAATAAAAAACTGCATTTGGCCAAATAATATTTATTGATCAAATGTATTTAGTTTTCTCAACAATATTAGTTAGCTTGGTTATTGTTTTGCAATAGAGTGTGAATTCCAGGAATCTTGGAGAAGTAATTAACATTTGGGAGACAGTTAAAAATATGAGTGGAGGGGCCTCCCTGGTGGCGCAGCGGTTAAGCGCTGCGCTGTGGAGCTGTCGGCAGCGGCGACGCGAGTTCGATGCCCGGCCAGGGAGAATCCCACATGGTGTGGCAGACCTCTCCTGCCTCGCCCGCTGCTCCCCTCAGCAGTGCATTTCTGATCTGCCTGTTCTGCTCCCCGCTCTGTCTCTGGTGAATCCTCTCGCCGC